>PVJS01037751.1:0-19743 GCA_004027185.1 Glis glis
TCCTTCCAATATATACTAAAACCTTAAAACCTTATTCCTTCATCACTGATTCAAATTGATTTGTCATTAGATTTTCTCCCACTTTATCTTTTTCTTATATAATTAATTGTCTAAAATCTCTAATGCAGGTCTCATGAGGGCTATATACAAAATCAACTGAAGTTATTAGGAATTTCAACAATACAGACTTTAGCTTGGTCATTATCTCTAGAAAAACATCACACAATTTCCTTAATTTTCCAAGTCTCCAGTTAACAAGAACCAAGGCTTATCGTGTATCTCTATTGTTATTGCTAACTTGAGCTGACTGCCAAGAAATAATGCTAACAGGAAATACAATAACTTTTTTTTACAATAGAACTTGAGCTTATACTTAGGAATTAAACATGGGATTTTTATAGAAAGAACAACTCCCCAGCATGCTTGAGAACTCCACTCCAATTTGGACCCTATGTCATATTTCCTTACAGACATATGTGATCAAAATCTTCGGTTCCCAGAAAACTGAAAATTATAATTGTCCTTTCCATTATTACAGTCACTGTGGGTAAAGAAAGAAAAGAAATACAATATAACCAGGGACTGTGGATCCAGAACACAGTCATGAAAAGTGAACCTTTAAATTAAACTTCTACTTAATGTTAAAAATTTTAACAAAAAGCTGCTTTTCAAGTGAAAATTCAGAGTCTATTTGCACAGAACCAATGGCAGTAAAAGAGCTTATTGGCCTCAAACTAATGATGGTTCTAGACCTTCAGCTTTGGACCAGTGCAGACAGCACAAAACCTGGATTATCCAGTAACACAAAATAATATTTTAGAAAATCAGAAGAGCAATGACATGGTAAGAAATGGTGACCATACAGCGACAGTGACAGGGTGACTCACACCATGAAGAAAAAGCTATTGCTTTAAGTACGATGATGGATGTGGAAGAGAAATACAAACTATCAGCATTGCTGTGCAAATGAAAGATGTTATTTTCCCTAGTGACAAGAAAATTAAAAATTGAAAAGGAAAGACAGGAGGACAAATGGCCAAAAGTAACAAAAATGTGGGTTACTAAGAAGCATTATCTTGTACCCTGCCAGGGATGATTACCATGTGTCATAGGCAGTCCCTCTTCCATGGGGTGCCCACCCACCGAGACACTCTGTCTTATCCCTGGCAGAAGGACCCAGAGGAGTAAGATATAGCTCAGTTTCTCTTTGTCGTTGTTGTTGTTGTTTGTTTGTTTGCTCTTTGGAAGGGGAGGGGATACTGGTGATTGAACCAAGGGGCATCTACCTCCAAGCTATACTCCTAGCCCTTCTTTATTTTTTATTTTGAAATAGGGTCTCCCTAAGTTACTGAGCGTCTCACTAAATTGCTAAGGCTGGCCTCAACCCTATGATCCTCCTGTCTCAACTTCCCAGGTACTGGGATTACAGGCTTGCACCACAATGTCCAGGTTCAGTCTCTTTACAGACTCACCAATAGATATATAGATTTTAACATGAACTTTTCTCTACTTAACAGGCCCCAAATTGACCCAATTCTATAAAACATTGCTTATGGCTATAAAGTTGTAGAATTTCTGTATGTTCAACATACAGAAATAAAATTTCTAGGAAACAAAAACTCAACTCCTCAGGTAACAAAAGGAGTAATTTTATATTTTTAGTGACTTTTAATGAAAACTTTCTAGAATGTACTATCCCTTCCCCATATTTGTTTGAAGTGCAGAAGCTAATGAGGATAATTCAAACTTATGTTGATAGATGGAATGCTATAAACATCTTTATTTCATTAGTCAATACTATAATTATTTCTCTGCTTTCCAATTTCTGTTCTTCTCTTGACATTAAATTATAACTTCTACTTCACATTAAACTATATATTTTGCCAGCCATTAGCCAAACAACTTTCCTTATAAGTTGGTGGTTCTGATCATTTTGGAAAAAGATAATTAACTTATGCTATGCTTTCCTAAGTAAGAATCAAAAAGCTCTATGTGAGGCTAGCAGTCAAAACCTGGACTTTAGTTGAGAGGTTTTCTCATTCATGGTTATACAGTTTGGGATTAAAACAAAGACTTAAATTAATAACAACAGAAAACCAAACTTATGGATGAATATATTTCTGTTAGGAAATGTGGTTATCTTATCATTTTCTAATACTAAAAAGGTATCAGAATTAGAATTACTTAGCATTTCTCTTCAGAAAGTAAAAAGAACACTCTAGTTCAACTGAATTTCTATTTCATATGTCTAAAGCCTATAAGATCTTAAAAATGATACCATGGAAAGAATATATATATATTTTTTTTTCGATGTAATACTACAGCATTAAGCTTACTATCATATGGTAGTTTCTGAAAGGGCCATTATTTGATAGTTCGGGCAAAGAGAGGGACTTAGCCCATTACTGACACCACCTTAGACTTTCTGCAATGCCGTATCTCCATTTCAACTCTTTTGCTCCCTGTCTGCCTCCCCTCTGACGTGGATATTAGGATTTGACATTTGTTTAAACTTTTAAGCAAAATCTGTTTTTTCACAGACCAGCGTGGCCTCTTACCTTGGCATTTCCTCTCTGCTTCATCCTTTGACTCAATGCTGCCATCTCACCAGGCAGGCCACACTGTCAGAACAGCCCCTGACCAAGGTCCCTTATACATACACACCACTGTGGCTCCTTTTCCCTGTGGAAACATACCACTGGCTCCCTCTGGAGTTGTAATGCAGGTGCAAATGCCAACATTTGTTGAAGGTTTTAGTGCTGAATATTCTAGGTCATAGTCAAAGATAATACTTTCCCATTTATTTTGTTAAATTAAATGTATGAAAAAAGGAAAACCTTTGGATTGCAATTGCAATTAGAATCAGGCTCTAAAATTTTAAATCATTTAATATAATCAAAACAGTATCCAAAGAAAAATTAAACTAAAGCCTAAAAATCACTCCACTTGCTCTCCACCATACGTAAGTGTCAATGGGAATTCAGAGATAAAATTATTTGAATTTATTCCTAATTTAAATTTGATCAAAACACCAGGATCATTCCAGATTCTATTCCACTATTTTTGCATCTTCAGGCTAGGCATGCAATGGAAATGAGCTTGGGCATGAAGCCACAGGCACACCAGACTGAAAGTCAATAGCCAGAGAGATGAATTCTACATGTAGGCGATAATACCACTTGTAAACCTGGAGCCCTAACTCCCAGCTATTCTTTCTACAGGTTCATCACAGGATATGTGAATAATACCTATGATAATTCTCCCAGTTAGGTGCCAGAAAATGTTACCAGATATGAAAAAAGTAACTCTAGAAACTGAGTAAAGTCATTTTTTATACTTTCTTGGTGCATTGTAATTATACATCATAGTGAGATTCAAAATGACACATTCACACATGCACACATCACTTAGTGTATTTCCCCCTGCGTCCCAACCTGCTCCCCCCTCCCTGGACATGTTAGTGAGATTGGTAATGATACCTTCATATATAGACATAACATTATTTGAACTGTTCCCTTCCTCAATTCTCCCTTTCCCCCACACCTACTCCCTTCCCCAACCTACTTCCACTTATTCTATTGGTTTCTCTCCTCATTTATCTTAAGTACCTTTTGTTTTATATTTTCTCCTTAGCTTCCACATATGAGAAAAAAGCATGTGACCCTTGACTTTCCAAGACTGCTTGCTTGATCTTACTTAGCATGATATTAAGGCAGGGCAGAGTACACAGGAACAGGAAGGGTTAAAAGAAACCATCTATGTAAGGAACAAAAACTGAGAAAGTGAGTAAGATAAAGGGTAACGGTGACCAGGAAAAGAATATGGTAAGGAAACAGAACTTCCTTCCCTTCTTGGGCCACATTCTGAGGACACCAATATAGACAATTCAAGTGTGATGGAAGGGAAAGGATGGGAGGGAGAGCAGACAAGTGGCCCCAGGAGATTAGACCCCACCATCCCATAAGATAACAATTCAAACTTAGAATTGAAACTGGGCAGAAGACACTGGGTCCTCAACACTCAATTCTGACCAATAACAAAAGAGCAGATGGGAGGGTCACAAGAAGGGATAAAACTCACCTCCCAAGAACTCCAGCAGTTCCTCCCTTTAGAGAGCCTCTCCCCTGTATGGGAGCTATTCTGTCTTTCTACTTTCTATCTTTCCTTGGCTTACAAATAAACTTTCATATTTGTATAATACTCTCTAGTTCCTTCCATTTTCCTGCAGCTATACCACTCCTCAGTATCTTTCTAAAAGTATTAAAGTTAGAATACTATAGTGATACATGCATACCCATGTTTATAGCAGCACAATTCACAATAGCTGAATTATGGAACCAACCTAGGTGTCTGTCAACAAATGAATGGGCAGATAAAGAAAATGTGGTAAAGGGCCATAATGGAATTTTACTTGGCCATAAAGAAGTGAGTTTAGACCCACTTAGTTTCATTAATGAGTATTATGGTTGCACTCTATCCCTTTGTTTTTGTTGTTGCTGGGTTTTTGTTTTGTTTTGTTTTGCTTTTTCTAGCAAATATTCCTGCAGGGCAGAATATCAGAGGGAAAATAACTTTTGGCTTTATTCTTTATTCTTTATTTATATTCCTATGTGTGTGTGGACTTTGGCAAAGGGAAAAATATGCATAACTAATCAGAAACAGGAAGAAACATCAGCATGTGCCTTGTGGCTGGAAGACTCAGCTGCTTAATATACCTGTTAAAGACACCAAAGACAGGAATTGGTCCCAGACAGCTTTTCCTTTCCAGACAAAATATATACTTTCTTATTCCTGATCACCTGTCATACAGAGACTAGGCGTGCGCTAGAGTAAAGATATCAGCATGTGGTCTTATAAATCCATCATTCACATTGGGGGGGGGGAAGAAAAAGTAATTTCCTTAACCAACAATATACCACTATAGTAATCATTATATACACACAAGAGGTTCCGTGAACCCGAACTGAATCCTCTCCCTTTCAAAGAGCAGGCTCCTCAGGCCACACACACCATGAACTGCGCCCAGGACAGTGACCTCGGGCGTTGTCACCCTGACACTTCATCTGAACCTCAGATTGCCTGTGGTGACAAAGGCAGAGAATGAAAGGAAAGTGCCCCCAAACATTAGTGCTTGCAGAACTTTGAAAAGCTACATGAAGTGTTAAAAGTAATGAAAAACAGGTCCTTAAATCTGCTTTGTGATGCACTCTCTGAGGAGCGATCAGGGTTAGTGAGGCAGAATGCCTTCCCATAAGAGGAAATGGAGCTCGCTTTGCCAGGAATGTGTGCAGGATTCTGAGCCTCAGAAAGAGCTGTCTTTGTTTTTAAGGTTATTTTTTCTTCCCCCAAAGAATGAGTAATTAGAGGCCTTTGAATTATCTGTGTTTGTCTTTCTAAAATCAAAGATCTGTATTGTATTTCCAAAAATAAATTAAGAAAGTATATTTTTACCTCTCTTCTCTGAAACTCATGCCCAGAAGAAATGCTTGATAATTTTTAACAATGAAAAAAAAATGTTCCGTTTTGATACAATACGTTTACCATTCTATCCACTTAAAATCTGATAACCTAACAGTGATGTTGTAGACAGAAAGCTTTGAGTTGTTGGCCACTGAGACTGTGCTGCTGACCTGGGTTGGTGACATGTTTTTGCTCATCTTATCACACTGTCAGTTAACCAGGAAGAGATCTTTGATACACTGTGTTATCCTCAATGGTAAACTAGGTACATGCCCAGGGCTTAGCTGTTTCTTATAAAAGGCCTGCAGGATGTAGGACAACCCAATCAGGAATTCTGTGTGCTCATAATAGCAATCTGAAATTTTATGCTAACATAAACCTGAGGCCAAAGAACTATTCTCAACCTCTGAACATAATTCTACTAGATGTTAACTCCCTTGATATTGGCTTCTCCATTTGTGAAATAAGGAAATAGATGAATTATGAGGACCATTTTAGCTATAAAATTCTAATGTTCAACATAATGAACAAGAGAGCTGCCACCATATTTATACACAATATTAAGAATATTTTAGCTTATATAAGTTAGCTTTCTCAAAGTAAGATTTTATAGGATCCTGGCTAAAAACAAACAAAAAAAACTGGAGTTCTGTATAATTATGGCAAACAACTTATTTAATCTTATAACCATAATTTAGTGGAGGTTGCCCCAAATTCCTACATGACCTGATTTTTAAAATGAGTGAAACAACAAAGTAATCCAATGAAAATTAGAGCAACTGGAATCTCATAAATGTCAATTTTATGATGTACCTTTCATAATACTGTTAAATACCAGAACAGTTTTTTTTTAATGAAAAGTATGACAATGGTGGATAAATTTTGTGATAACTTTGTCTTTCCCACAATCTCTTAGGGAACCTTGACAGACATACTAACTTAGAGAAGGTTTCTTTTTCAATATACAGAAAAATTATTTAAAGTGAGAGTATGAGGAGTTGTATAATTTATAGGAAAGATAATGATTTAGGCACCATGCTGGGTAGCTATATTTTGTAAATAGAAAGTATAAGTATATAACTTTATAATGAATATAAACAGAGACAAAATGAGAATGTAAACACACCAATAATTATTATTGAAATCAAAATTCTTTTGTGTATGCATGTGTGTGGTACTGGGGATTGAACCCAGAGGCATTCTACCTTTAAGGTACACACGCCCTCAGTCTATTTATTATTTATTTATTTATTTATTTATTTATTTATTTATTTAGAGACAGGTATCACTAAGTTGCTGAGGGTCTCGCTAAATTGCTGAGGCTGGCCTCAAACCTATGTTCCTTCTGTCTCAGCCTCCCAAGTACTGGGATTACAGGTATGTGCCACAATGCCTGGCTTCAAATTTTTCTTTTAAGCCTTTTTTTCCCACAGAAGAATATTAGGTTTTTAGAGTTCTACTCAGGGCATGATGTTTCAATAACAGACTGATTAGAAAAATAAATAATTGCATTATTAGAGTATAAAGACATAAGCAAAATGATGTTGAGTTGAATTAAAGGCATATTGTAAAAGTATATTTCATGATGAAGGCAAAGCAGAAAACAGTGAGCATATCATATGGGGAGAACCAGACGGGGTACATTTTCAATTTTCATAGTCTAAGAAAGGTTTTGGTCAAGATTATTATACTTTTTTTGTGTGTTTGTGGTACTGGGGATTGAATCCAGGGGCATTCTACCTCCAAACTACACCCCTAGCCCTATTTTTTATTCTTTATTTTGAAATAGGGTCTCACTAAGTTGCGGAGAGCCTAAGTAGCTGAGGCTGGCCGTGAACCTACCATCCTCCTGTCTCAGCCTCCCAAGTATTGGGATTACAAGGTGCGCCACCATACCTGGCTTATTTTTTTTTTCTTTTTGATGCTGGGGGTTGAATTCAGGGCCTTGTGCATGCTAAGCACATACTTTACCACTGAGAAACACCACCAGCTTATTGTCAGACTCTTGTCTACCTAATCTGAATATAAAATTCCTTCAAATGTACATTAAACATTTAAAACCAATCAGTATGTATTTGATTGTTTTGCTTTGAAATAATTAAAATAGAGAAACCTAAGGTGGAAAAATGTTATGTGTTGCATCCTGACACCTTAATCTTTAATTCTGAGCCCCCTAATGGAGCCTGTAACAAAGACAAAAAGTAAAGATTGGCAACCCCATCTTCCAAGATAGCAACTTGCAAACAAGAAGCCTAGAATCCTTTAGGCTGCACTGACCTCAAAGCTATGGAAGGAGACCTAAATTGCACAATAACTGTGGTAGGCAGAATTCTAGCATGGCCTCAACATTCCCACTCCCTGGTGTTTACACCCTGTACTGCCCTTTCCTCTGAGAGTGGGAGAGACCTGTGCATATGATAGCTCATTTCTTTACTTGGGTTCTCCTGGATGGCAAATATAATGGGAAAAGTCACTCCTTGGTTACATTATGTTACCCTAGAGAGACATTATGCACACTAGAGAGAGAGGATTTTTGCTAGTTTTTAAGACTTAAGCTGCCATATTGTGGGCCGGCCACATGGCTATGACCTAAGGTGCCAGCAAGGAGCTGAGAGCAACCCTTGGCCAACAGCCAGATAGAAAATAGGGACCTCTGTCAATGACCTGAATGAGCTTGGAGGAGAACCGTGAGCTCCAGAGGAGAACCGTGAGCTCCAGAGGAGAACCGTGAGCTCTAGAGGAGAACAGTGAGCTCCAATGGAGAACAGTGAGCTCCAGAGGAGAACTGTGAGCTCTAGAGAACAGTGAGCTCCAGAGGAGAATCATGAGCTCCAGAGGAGAACCATGAATGCTAGAGGAGAACTGTGAGCTCCAGAGGAGAACAGTGAGCTCCAATGGAGAACCATGGCCTCCAATGGAGAACCGTGAGCTCCAGAGAACTGTGAACGCCAGATAGAACCATGAGCTCCAGAGGAGTACAGTGAGCTCCAGAAGAGAACAGTAAACGCCAGAGAACTGTGAATCCAGAGGAGAACCATGAGTTTCAATGGAGAACTGTGAACTCCAGAGGAGAACTGTGAGCTCCAGATGAGAACTGCATGTTCCAGATGAGAACCACAAGCCACCATGATTCTCTGTGGTTCACCATGGTGGCCTGATTACTGAATTGTTTGATTACAGAATCTTGTCAAGATTCTGAGCAAAGGACCTTGAGGAGGAGGCCTGACTCCAGACCAATGAAAACTGTGAGATAATAAACATATGTTGTATTAAGTGCTAAGCTGATGCTAATAGTCAGAGAAGGCTAACAACTAACACCTGGTTCTCAGGATCTATATCAGAACCAACAAATCACTTTATAGACACATCATCTAAAGTAAAAAGTAAATTTAGTATCTTCTGAATCTAATTCCCAAACCACTTTGGAAACCTCATTTGTGGTTTTTAATTACGCTACATACACTAGCATGGATAAATTTCAATTTAAGCAATGATCCCTGTTCTCTAGCTACCTAACTCAAACTAGTCTTGTTCAAAAACATAACATACATACCATGTATTATTGACTAATTTTTAAAAAACCTTTCATCATTTTTCTTCATAGCCACTATGATAATGGTTCTGAAAATAGAAGACAAAGAAAAGTAGGTTAAATGATTCACTGAAGAACACATTCCTAACTGGGTTCCAATTTAAGAGATCTGGGCTTACATCAAAATCTGTACATTTATTGTAAATGCTTTTGTCTCTTCCTGTAATTAGCTGTAAATATAAGCATTTACACCAATGTCACTTGTCAACTAAAGTCACAAATGAACTTTAAATTAAAAATTTCCATGCACTAGCCGGGCATGGTGGCACACACCTATGATTCTAGTACTTGGGAGGCTGAGACAAGAAGACTGCAGGTTTGAGGACAGCCTCATCAACATAGCAAGACTCTCAGCAACTAAGCAAGACCCCTTTTCAAAACAAAAAATAATAAAAGGGTTGGTGTGTCAGAGGCAGAATGCCTTTGGGTTGTGTCCCCAGTGTGAAAGAAAGAAAGAGAGAGAGAAAAAAATGCAGTATACTGATTTCACAGAAAAATTGAATTTCCCCAATATCTGATAAACTATAAAGCATCTCCTAACCCTATAGCATCTAGAGCAACTTATACATGTCCCTATCAAAATAAAGTCCTGTTAAATAAATAAATGGAATTATTAATAAGTGAACATAACCAAAACAGTATATAGTACTCCCACCATCTCTGTGGTATCACTTTTCACAGTTTCTGTTACACAGGGACAACCACAGTCTGAAAATATTAAATGTCAGATTCCAAAAATAAACAATTCATAATTTTTAAGTTGTGCATCATTCTGAGTAGTGTGATGAAATCTCACACCATTTGGCTCTGTCTGCTTGGAACATGAATCGTCCCTGTGTCCAGCGTATCCATGTTGCATATGCCCAGCAGTCACATCAGTCACTCAGTAGCTGTCAGTGTTATCAGAGCAACTGTCACAGTATCACATTGTTTCAGTTTACACAACCCTATTTTACTTAATAATAATCCCACAATGCAAGAGTAGTGATGCTGGTAATTTGGATATGTCAAAGAGAAGCCAAAAAATGCTTCCTTTAAGTGAAAAGTTCTCAACATAATAAGGAAAAATAATCATATGCTGAGATTGCTAAAATCCACATTCATTAAGAATAAACCTATTCATGAAATTATGAAGAAGGGAAAAGAAATCCATTCTAGTTTTGCAATCACACTTCAAACTGCAACAGTTATGGCCACAGTATATGATAAGTACTTAGTTATAAAAGGAAAATCATAAATTTATATATGTATGTATAAGAAAAAACATAGTATATGTAGTATAAGTTGGTATTATCCAGTTTGAGGCATTCACTAGATATCTTGGAATACATCCCTGCAGATAAGGGGAGACCACTGTACATAAGCCTGGTAGTTGATTCCATAAACACAGACCCACACAATATCAATTATGACAACATCTTGCTCTTTGTGTAAAGATTTTTTAAATGGTAAGCATGTTCCATTGGCATTTTTCATTATTACATATTATCATTTTATTGCAAATTTCATCTTGAGGTTTTAGTCACAAAATTTTTCATGGCTTTCACTTTTCTACAGCCTTTTGTGTAATTCAGACTTGTATAAATTACACAACCCCATGTGCACAAATTAAAATTAGAACCTGGCTGAGATGTAAAGTAGGATGAAAATGGTAGTTTTTTTTTAAAGCCTTTGATGGCTTTTTTCTTTGTAGGATAAGTTTTGCAAAAAATAGTAAATCTGGTGTGTTTTAAGAAGAACACCATTAGCCGAGTGTGGTGGTGCACGCTTGTAATCCTAGTACTTGGGAGGCTGAGACAGGAGTTTCACAGGTTCAAAGCCCGCCTCGGCAACTTAGGCTTTCAGCAACCTAGTGAGACCCTGTTTCCAAATAAGATATAAAATTGGATTGGTGGTATAGCTTGGAGGTAGAATGCCTCTGGGTACAATCCCCATTACAAAAAATAAATAAATAAATAAAAGCCGGGCGTGGTGGCACATGCTTGTAATCCCAGTACTTTGGGAGGCAGAGACCGGAGGATCTGGGTTCGTGGCTAGCCTCAGCTCTCGCTCTCTCTCTCTCCCTGTCTCTCTCTCTCTCTACTTAGTGAGGCCCTCCGCAACTTCTTGAGACCCGGTTTCAAAATAAAGTATAAAAAATAGGGCCGGGGGTGTAGCGCGGAGGTAGAATGCCTCTGGGTTCAATCCCCAGTACTGCAAAAAAACAAAAAAAAAACATTGTTCAGGAGCCAAGAAAAAAAAATAACACCAAAGTCCAAAACACAATAGCAGGTATCCAAATATCTTCAGAGAAATCATCCATTGACTTCGAATTCCAATTACTCAGAGCTCAGATAACACACATGACATGTGCAGTAATTGATTCAAGAGGCTATGTTAACAAGCTTCTCTAAGCTCCCTAAGCTCTTTTGAGTCATTCCTCTCTCTAAACCTCACACACTTGCTCATGACCTATTAAGTGTCAGGTACATGAGCTGCTCTACCACTGTGCATGTGGCTTACCAGAAACAATGCCCTATTTTTCTTCCAACAAGCATTTGTGAAATGCCCATAATATATTCTTATGTACTGTGCTAGCTTATACGGATAAAGACATGTCTAAAATAGAACAATAGTTTTAAAACATGGGTGTGTGCCACATATATCTTGGAATTTTACCAATATACAAAAGCTTAAGCTCCATACAGACCCAGTGCACCAGAATTTCTGATGATAAGACCCATAAATTTGAATTTGTGCAAGTTCCACTAGTGAATTCTGCAGTGCATTAAAAAGTAGCAATCATTGTTCTAGAAGATGTTCCAGATAGTATGGAGAAAAGTACCAGGAGTAAGAGAAAAATAAAGTACCATGAATAAACATAAATATAAAGAAAACATCAAGTTCCACCTGGAAAGATTAGAGAGATCTTCTCTGAAGAGGAAGCTTTTGAAGACAAGCCTTAATAAATAAGAAATTCACCAAGCAGATGAGCAGGCAGATGCAGTCCATGTGGAGATACATAAAGGCATGAGAACAGCATGGTATGATGGGGGAATTGCTATCAACTATATATGGACAGAGGGCATACAAGTGGGGAGTCCAGGAGATGTTGGAAAGATCGGTAGAAGACAGCAGACCCTGAGGGACTTTGTATATGCTGCTAGAAACTTTGATTCTACCCTGTGGGCCAGATGGAATTACTAAAAGTTTGGTGGTCAAGGAAGCAATATGATTAGACAAATTGCAAATACTGAGGAAGAATCAAATGGCAGCAGGGAGATATGTTATCCCAGGTGAAAAATTATGAGGGCCTGAACTAAAGTATTGGTGTTCAGAAGGAAAAGGAAGCAGATAGAACTGAACTTTAGGGAGTATAAATGGCCCATGCGGGTGATAAAATAGATTGTAAAAAGAGAAGAATCACTAGTTTTTAATTTGAGGACTGACTTGATTATGCACCTGTTGGAAACAGTAACAATAGCTACGATTTATACAATACTTGCCATATTCTAGGGGCAGTTCTAAGAGCTTTGCTCACTCGATCTTGATTAAACACCAAAAGATGCTCACTCAATCTTGATTAAACACCAAAAGACACGTATTCTACCCCCTTTAATGATCAGGAAACTGAGGCACAGAATGGTTGGGTAACTTGCCCAAGGTCACTAACTAGAAAATCACAAGCCAGGATTTGAACCCAGGCAGTCTGGTTTGATAGCCTGTGCTATTAAATCACTCTGCTAATCTCCTATAAAAAGAGATATAGAGAGAGGCATAGGAGAACTTAGGAATTGAAGTTGGTTTTGTAGGAAACACACTGTGGTCCCTTTGGAGGATATTAACTTTGAGACACCTGTTGAGATGCTAAGTGGGCAGCAGAGAATGTGGACCTGGAGGGCAGTGGTCTGCTGCAGGCAGTGAGGGTGGGAAGTCATTTGTAGTTTCCCACTACTGGTGTAAAGGAGACAGCTAAGAAGATTGTGTGCAATGAGAAAAGAAAACAGGCAAAAATAGCAAATAATATTTTAGAGGGAGACAAGCCCATGGTGTTTATAATGTAAAGTTATAGTTAAATATATGTAAATTACATCTATTTATATCCATATAGCTTTCTCATTACATACAGAATTTCATTTCCTTAAGAAAGAGGACTGAGCCAGGCGTGGTGGCACACGCTTGTAATCCCAGTACTTGGGAGGCTGAGACCAAAGGATCTGGGTTCATGGCCAGCCTCAGCTACTTAGTGAGGCCTCTGCAACTTAGTGAGACCCTGTTTCAAAATAAAGAAGTAAAAATAGGGCTGGGGGTGTAGCTCAGAGGTAGAATGCCCCTGGGTTCAATCCCTGGTACCGCCAAAACAAAAAAAAGAAAAAGGATTGCATTTTCATTTATCAGAAGATATTAAAAACAGTATGTATGTGTGTGTGTGTGGTACTGGGGATTGAACCCAGGGGCAATCTACCTCTGAGCTACAACCCCAGTCCATTTTGTTTTTATTTCTTTTTTATTTTGAAACAGGGTCTTGGTAAGGTGCTGAGTGCCTCACTAAGTTGCTGAGACTGGCCTCAAATCTGTGATGCTCCTGTCTCAGCCTGCCAAGTACTGGAATTACAGGGATGTGCCACCATGTCTGGCTAAAAACAGTATTTTTGAAAAAGAAATGAACCAATTATTTGATAGGGTTTTTCAGCACTTCTTTGTTGGCCTTAAATTATAGCAGAGGAAACCCACAGGGGAAAAGAGACTGTTAAATGAGAATAAAGCTCTTTCGGATTATTTATGGGCTATGAGGCAGTCAAGCTACCTCAGATGTGACTAAGTCTATAAAATATATTATGTCAGCAAGATTTTATCAAACTATTTTAAAGGATTATTCTTAAAAGACTCATTAATATTGCTATGAAACATTTCAGCCAAAATATTAATGGGATGCTGTGATCCAATGTGAAACTGTGAAAGCTACACACACATCATTTTGGTAGCAAGGAAAATTCTACATTACTTTCATTTCTCCCAGCTGCAATAATAACTACTTCGCTCAGTAAAATGAGATTCCATGTCACTAATACCATTAATATGTCAGGTATGAGCGCTGCTTAACTTTGTGCTTTTCCCTGAAGATTTACATGTGAACCTGACAGCATCTCTTGGCACCATTTTCTGGCTCTGCTCAGAAAAGACACAACATTGGCAGGAAGGAGGATTAAAGACGGCATTCCATCCAAAAGATAGCCTAAATTGGAAAGGAATATTAGAAATATCGTTGATACTCTTTGAACAAGTCCATGTGATCCAGACCTTCAGATTCTTCATTTTATTGACTGTTAAAATAATATATTTAAGAGATGTTTTTAAAAGAATTGTACACCAAAATGTTTCCTTTGTATATGAATCTATCTAAAATACCTGCCTCTCACTACTATTTTACCCCAAATATCTTAACTTTGTGTATCTTGAAGGAGTTAAACATTTGATACAGTAAAGTAGAAAAATTGCAGGTTGTGCCCAGGTCCTGTGCAGTGGCTGCCTCCCAGGAGGGGATCTATAGTTCTTGATTGAACAAGGCCTTGGTTGCCAAGGTGAAAAACAGATACTTTTGGGTTAGATAATGTTTATTAAATGTGCTATAGTCCCAACATAAGGAATGCCAAGTTCTGATGTTACTTGGTTGGCATTAGTCTGACATTAAAAATCCATTCTTTATTTTGAAAGCATTCCAAATGTTCTCTTGGCTCATTCTGGCTGACAAAATCCCCTCGGTTTCCAGTGAAAGGAGAAAACTGTATTAGCCTGTAAGACATTATCATTAGAGGAGCAGGACTGTTTAATGGTTGTTGGGCAATAGTGCATAAACACTTGTATATAACCACTGAAATGTCCTGACATTTTTATGACTTGCCTCCTATCAGGATGATGTGTGATATCACTGAGAAGTTTCACTCTTTTCTTCAAAGCAATTAAACACTGGTATTCTTTTTTTGATGAAACAGAATCTGGTCTCTTTTTCTGGGGTGTCGCTTTCATTGTTGGAATTTATAGGAGAAAGAGATGAACGTAAGAAAAATGATATGAATGGGATTTGTAGTGCTAATCGGCTGTGTGGTTTGGGGACATATTCATAAGTTTTGGGGCCTTAGTTCTCTCTCTGTAAAAAGAAGGGATTTAATTAAATGACAGTAGAGATCACTAATTTTCTCTTAATTTAAATCTGGCATGTAATTGCACACTTTTATTCTAGAAAGGCATTTTTCTTACAGCTCTAGTTTATGTTAAAGTGTTTTAATTAAAATACTGTAATGTCAATTAACTTTTATTTTCTTTAATTAATAATTCTTTGAAACTTTTTGTGTCCATGATTTATTAATTCTGCATCTGAGTTCACAAGCTCTATTTTTTCATGACTTTATATCTGGGCAGAAAAGAAACCAGCCCTGTTATACAATGATGGTGCTCCTAAGCACTGCATAATTTTCTTTGAAAATACACCAAGCTTTTTCTCCCTTTATCTCTATCAAAAGAGTGCAGACTTAATGTGGCAGAATTACTTATCTTCATTAAGAAAATTATCTATTTATTTAAAATGTTTAACTTTTAATTTTCATTTTGTTTTTTAAAAATACTTTCATTTTTAATTCATTTTCAAGACAGGCTTACAAGTGTCAGCTTAGTAAATTCTCACTTTAGCAAATTTGTAATAATAAATGTCTTGGGGCTTTAAATTCTGTAAATCATTATAAAGGGCAGTATTAGAAGAATCATTTGTCAGATATGAGTCTCTTTAAAAATAAAATGCTTTGTACAGCAAATTAAGGATCTAACCACAATTATGTTACCAACTCTTTAATTCATTTAGTAAGAATTCTAGAGTCATCAGATAAAATTCAGGATGCCCTGTTAAATCTGGATATCAGATAGTGAGAAACTTTTAGTATAATAATACATACAATATTTACAACAAACTTATGCTAAAATTTACTTTTCATTTGTACTGAGGATTAAACCCAGGGACATTCTACCTCCAAGATATATTCTCAGCCCTTTCTTTTTATTTTGAAACAAGATCTAAGTTCCTGAGGGCCTTGCTAAATTGCTGAGACTGGCCTTGAACCTGCAATCCTCCTGTCTCAGCTTCCCAAGAAGTGGGATTACAGGCTTACACCACCATGCCCCACTAAAATTTTTTCTTATACTAAATGATTAATATCTTTAAAAATATTTACTATTAATCTAAATTTCAAGTTTAACTGGGCATTGTGTATTTTTATCTACTAAATATGACAGCCCTTAATTCCTACTTATAAAAGGAATTAGTGAAGGTGATGCTAGCCATTGTGACATAAATTCCAAGTGGCCTAACTCAATTGAATTCTGCTTCTTGCTTTCTAATGTGAGTGTTCCTAATGTACAGGTGGCTTTTCTCTATGTGGTCATCCAAGAATCTAGCCTCCTCTTTATTTTGTAATACTGTCATCATCTACTTTTGAGGGAGTCCCCTGCATCTGGTTGACAGAGGAAGGAGAAAGGAGTGCTATAGTTTGGACCCTAAAGGTTTTCCAAAGACCCACGTGTTAAAGGCTTGATCCTCACAGTGATGCTATTGGGAGGTGGTGGAACCTTTAAGAGGTGGGGCTTAATGGGAGGTATTTAGGTCATTGGGGGAATGCCACTGAAGGGGATAGGAGAGCCTTGGCCTCTTCCTCTTTCCCTCTTTTGTCTCCTGACCATGAAGTAAGTGGTTTGCTTCACCACGCACTCCTGCCATGATGTGCTGCCTCACAACATGCCCAAAACAATAGGGCTAACTGATCCTAGACTGGAACTTCTAAAGTAAAAATGCAGGCTAAAGTAAACCTTTTATATTATTAAAGTAATTATGTCAGGTATTTTGTTATACTAGGAGAAATCTGGTGAACACAAGCAATAAGGCACACCCACTTCTTAACTGCTTCGGCCCAGAAATGAAATTGTTTCCATTCAAGTCATTGGTGAGTAGTCACAGGCCCCCATCCAGATTCAACAGGGACTGAGAAATTTAATCCTTTGCTGGGTATCAACTTCCCTGAGACAACTCTGCATAATGTAAAGAGCACTGACTTTCTGGTGAAAGTTAATCATCTGTGCCTTGGTGCAGAACCAAGGGAAATAAACACAAGAATCATCCTATACTACTTGACTTTGTACTTTGAAGACAAAACCCATTGAGTACTTTGAGACCCTCCCTCTTTGTATTAGTGGTGCACAGTCTGTAATATTTAGTGAGTCACTGAAACAGAGC
Source organism: Glis glis (assembly GCA_004027185.1). Lineage (NCBI taxonomy): Eukaryota > Metazoa > Chordata > Mammalia > Rodentia > Gliridae > Glis > Glis glis. The sequence continues at coordinate 17,310 of PVJS01037751.1, forward strand.
TAGTCTAGTTGATGGTTTTGTGTGGTATTTTTCTTTTCTTGATACTGAAAGATTGTGATTATACATCTATACTGATCTATGTCAAAGATCTATCATGAAAATCAAGTTCATGGATGTGAATTACTTTGAGGAATTCAAATACCAGCACAAATTAAATCAAAACACATGGTCAAACTCTTCAGAGGGTCTGGCTGTCTACTAAAAAGACCTCCAGCAGCCAAATTCTCCTTCCTCTAGGATGTGACACTTAAGTCCTGAAGGCTGCTTGAAACTCAACCAGAGAGATCAATAGTTATCTATATTACACTGACCTGTGAGTCTCTGTGTTCCCAACTCTGAGACAGAGCTCTTTTCTTGCTTGTCCATGCCTGATCTGACCTGAAACTTAAGACTTTGAATTTTGCACATTCAGAATTTTATCTGGCCACTTCTGTCCTTGTCCATCTTTGATCTCTACCCAGTGACTCTGACCTCCCCAGCTGATACAAAATTTTGCATTTTACCTTCCCTTAGACCTGCCACCCCCTCAGACCTGTGATGACCTTGTAACACCTCCTTCCAGAGTCACTAGGCTCCTGATCAAGGTGTTCAAATCCTGCTGTTAGCATTTTACTCACCAGCTCTGGTCCCTGTGGGCACTTATATTAAATCTGTGGCCATTTTTGATGAGCTACATTCCATGAATTGTCTTTATGAAAGCATTTTTCTGACATATATGAAATGACAAAACCTCTTGCTTTCTTCACCACCAACAGTGAGTTCCAATCCTGCGTAGAGGTGAAAATTGCTCAGGCTGCTAGAGACCTGGCTTTCCACACTTTTTCCACCAAGGGGAAAATGGACTTAATGTGTTTACTTTTCTCTATGCCATTTGATTTCTCTCATTTTCTTCCTTCCTAAGAGCTTTAAATGTTCCAAACAGGTGAGCCTAAGTTTAGTTCTTCCTATCAAAACATTCCTCCCCAATGGCAAATAAAAATGCAGGAATGTGTGTTTTGCATGAAAGTACTTAAGAGCTAGATTATTCTAACACTGTCTAGCAAAGGCTCTTATTTTTGTACCAAAAGTAGCATGTAATTCATAATACTTTTAAGATTCCTTCCTGTTCTGGTAACTTCACTGAGTATTCCGCTCAACTAAACTGTCAGAATGCTAGAAAACCCTCTCTGGACTTCTTCACAGGCATAGACGAATGATCACATTCTTCACATCAAACATTTATTTAGTGCTAGTATGATGTCTGGCACTACACAAAGCACTGCAGAGATTTATCAAGGTGTGAATTTTTGCCTTCTTTCAGTGGTGCCTGGTTCATAATATACACATAATTTATTTTTGCTGAATGAATAAGGAAGTAAGGATAACTAAGGAATCTCTTATGCTGTTCTCTTCCATATGTCTTATGGAATACAAAGAGTCATAATGATACTTTATCAAAAGAGGAGTTACTAAAACATCGAGCCTGGAAATATACATTATTGACCGACTCATGTTGGAGCCAGATAATTTCAATATATTAGAACTCGGTGATTCCTTGGATAGCAAAAGGATAACAGGCTAGAGTTATTACTTAATGCTTCTATTCAGAATGCAAGATACAAATTACATTAGTAATGGATATGGCAAGTAGAAGCAATAGACTAATGTTTTGTCACTAAAAGCAAAACATAATCAACATAGTCTAGAAAAATATGAGAAAATAAAGCAAAGGAAGTACATTTATATACTAGGACTAAAGGGAATGGCTACAAAAGACTTGCCCCAAGCATGACCATCATATAGATTTTTAGTATTTATAGAATAAAATTTATATTGTTTACCTTTATATATAAGACATGCTATACTCTTAACCTAACCTAACAGTTATATCCAGTTCCAATTCTACTTTCTCTTCCCTTTTGTCTCTTAGCTACATAACTGACCCATAGAGTAGTTTATTAAACTACAAACTCACACATGTAGGCATAACATCTAAGCAGCATTGTAGTGCTTAACTCAAATATAAACACACAGACGAGGATCATAAGACATTTAAGAAAAGCCACAAACATGAAATAAACCACAAAAGGAATTCAGTGTAAATAGAGAGTATGCAGACAACAGAGAATATCCTTTAAAAATAATAATTAATTTTCTCAGAATTAAGAAAACAAAACAGGATGCCATCAAAAAGGAAAGGAACAAGAAATAATGATTGGAAATTAAGAATAAAAGAATGGGAATTAAAAATAAATAAGTTACAGAATTTGAAGATAAAGCTAGGTAAATCTTTCAGAAAGCTGAATAAAGAACATTTATGAATGTGTGTTGAAAAATTCATGTTAAGAAAATATTTTGTAAAAAAGAAAATTTCAATTCATAATTTATGGGTTTATCAAAACAACTACCAACTTAAAATGAACTTTTTGTTCTCTTTTTTTTTTTTTTTTTTTTG
>PVJS01037752.1:0-19745 GCA_004027185.1 Glis glis
CCCTCTGCAACTTCGTGAGACCTGGTTTCAAAATAAAGTATAAAAAATAGGGCTGGGGGCGTAGCGCGGAGGTAGAATGCCCCTGCGTTCAATCCCCCGTACCACAAAAAAAAAAAAAAACTGAAAAAAAAATACAAAAGCTATCCCAGCAGTGAGGCCCATGAAGTTTCTAAGGCAAGTGAGTTGACCCCACAAGCTAGGCAGCATCTTGTCACGGGGAGTGCCCTCTCTAGAGTCACCCGGTATGTTGTGAATTGTCCGAATTCCTGGGTGGACTTCTGTGCCTCTGTGGGGAGCCGACACTGGCTTCCTCGGTTCTGCCAGGGAAGCTTCTTCCTGCTCTGGTGCTTCCTTGCTCCTCAGCCTGCCCTTCTACTCCGAGGCATATTGATTTTGTCCCCGGGTCCAGGAGCCACCGTGTCTAGATTAAGATCTGCAGGATGAACACACTTCCACCCTCTACATGGCAGTGGTAGTCGTCCCACACTGTCTACATCCAAGGAAGATGGATGTCTACATCCATCTTCCATAATCTCCTGTTTTTGTCATCCTGTCTGTACCCCTCTGTTTCCTTCCGTGGTGGAGTTAAGGGAGAGTGGGGCCCCTTTCTGACTCAGAATAATCCCTCCAATTTTTGTCTTGGATGTTAGTATCAGTGCCTTGAGCAGAGTACATTCTCACCCTCCCTCCCAGGGCAGGAGGTTATTAAAATGCCTGACTAAGATGGTCCTAACCCTGGTCTCTGGTATCCTCCCTGTGAGGCAGCCTTCCCTGTTCACCACCAGATGGAAGGAGCTTCCAGCAGGCAGCTGGTTTGCACATCTGCAAGCCACAAGTCACTGTTGGGCCTGATCCCTGGCTTGCCATTCCTGCTGCTGCACATCAGTGACAGGTGTCTTTCCTGTATCTCCGTGATGTGGCGAGCTGCTCAGGGCTCGAGGGATAATGTGCTCATTCTCCCACTGCCTCCTCCAGCTTAATACCTTTACTCTAAAAGTAAAAGTATCACTTACTCTAAAACTGTTTTACGGCAGCAGGCCGCACACTCCAAGATCAAAACCAATGAGGGGGTTCCTGATGGTCCCGTAGGCACAGCAACCCGCACATGGGCTCCGTTGTAATTTTATTCTGTATGTAGAGTTGCTGGCATTGTCGGCAAAGTGCTATTAAAATTCTCAGGATTTGGGGGCCCCGAGTATAAAAGAGAATAGAATGTAAGAAGCCCTGCTGAATGAGAAATGTCTTTAATAACCACCTCTCAGTCTTTCCCTTGACCACGTAGAGTATTCCAGAGCATCCCGATGCCCTTGCTGGTGGATGCCTGAATTTCCATTGTTAACCAGACAGAAAATCAAGCAGAATTCCTCCAAGAGTCTGTAAGTGCTGGGCAAATAGGTGTCCCGTGCACCTCATAGGGGTATAGAAAAATTACAAATTATCGAGGGGAAGTTTGAATTTGCCTCTTTGAAGTGATTTATTGCTTTAAAGTTTCCTCTATTTTTATCAAAAACTTACTAAATATAAGATTATCTAGATCCACCATCATGCCGAAGGAATTTATATTCCCTATCACACTCTTTGTATCTGTTGCTGAAAGATAGGAGGGGTCTCCGACCTTAAAGTTTTTCTCCCACCTAAAGTAGAGCTGACTTTTTTTATTTTTCCCCTGAGTGAGACCTTTGTTCTATGAACTCCTGGGCTCAAATGACCCTTCTGACTCAGCCTCCTGAGAAGCTAGGACTTATTGGTACGCACACAAACACAATGCCCAGCTTGAATTAGACCTTTTCTTCATTTTGTTTTGTTTCAATTTTATTTTATTTCAGTAAGATGGCTATTGACTGGTGTATCCTTCAGCATTCTTGCAGCCATAATCTAAATATCTGACCACCTAACTCAGAGGAAAGAAGATTTATTTTCTTACAGTTTCAGACTCAGTCCATGTGAGGCCGCGGACCGCGGATCTCAGGCATGGTGGCAGCAGGAAGCCGAGAGAGAAAGAGCACATGGGCTGTGCTCACATCATGGAGACTGGAAGCAAGAGAGAGGGAGCAGGGAAAGGAGGAACCGTTTATATAATCTCCAAGGCTGCACCCCCAGGGACCCACGTCCAGCTACACCCTACCAGCCTAGGTAAATCCATTACAACGGCTTTATCCACTTCTGGGATTATAACCCTCATAACTCAATTACATCGCTCCAAATATTAATAGATGAGCTCTTTAGGGGACCTTTTATATATAACTGTAATAACTGGTGTCTTAGTCTGTTTTGTGAAGTTATAATAAAATACCCGAGGTTGGGTAACTTATAACAAAGTTTATTTAGTTCCTGATTCTAGTGGCTAGAAAGTCCAGACGGGATGGCACTGTTGTCAGGAGAGGTTCCCCTCTAGCTGTGTCATAACATGGCAGACAAGCAGAAAAGGAGATGGCCATATGCAGAAGGGATCAAACATGTGGGGTGGCCTCCCTTCATAACAACCCACTCTCAAGAGAACTAATTCAGGCACATGAGACTTAACCCACTCCCATGAGACAGGCACTAATCCCTTCTGGGGGAGGAGCACCCATGGCCGCATTACCTCCCACTAGGCTCTGCCTCTTGAAGATCCTCCACACTGCCACACTGGGGACCAAGCACAGGATACTTCAGAGGACAAACTGTATCCAATCACAGTTACTGGACTACAGGGTTTTTCTTTTGTTTTATTCCTAGATCTATTCAGAGGCAGGGGGTCTGAGGCAAGGTTCTTCAAAGAGGTATAAAATGGCATCGGTTCAATTGGTCTGAGAGAGCGGTGGAATCATAGGCTGCTACTGTAAGCCAGGTCTGTGCTGCACCCAGGACAGTGCTCACTCCAGGGAAGTGTTCTTCTTCATTTATTTGAGGAAGAAATTATATACTTGAGGTGATATGAAATAAAAACTTTTTACCTTACTCAACATACTGAAGGGAAAGTTCTCTCTCTCTTTGTCTACTATAGTCAGTAACTACTCAGAACACAGCCAGAATAAATTTTTATTAAAAAACGCTGGGGCTAAGTAAAATTCCATTTTATTGTGTCATTTGCAGGAAAATGGATGGAACTAGAGAATACTATGCTAAGTGAGATTAGCCAGTCTTAGCAAGTCAAGGGTTGAATATTTTCTCTCCCATGTGGAAGTTAGAGGGAAAATAGGAAACAAAAGGGACTTCAGATAAATGAGAGAGACCAGTAGACTAGTGGAAGGGGACTGGGGGAGGGAGGTGGGGAGAGGAAAAAGGAGAGCTGATGAAGGCAACAGTTCAAATAATGCTGTGTCCATATCTGAGGCATCACTACCCACCTCACTCGTATGTCCAGGGAGGGTGGGAAGCGGGGTGGGATCTGGAGGGAATCATACCACACTGTGTGCATGTATGTCTGTATCACTTTGAACTTCACTATGATGTACAATTACAATGCACCAAAAAAAAAAAAAAACCAGAGCTAGGCCTAAGAAGGCTCCAAAAGAACATTCTAATTTGGGGGAGGAGGGCAAATTTTTATAGAGGTTTCATAGGAAGGGTCATCTGAAGTTTAGATGGTATGGAGAATTAATCAAGGATGTTCTTCTAAGAGGAAGGAATAACTTCAGCAGCCATGGTTTGACAGTTTGGACTTTATCAAGAGGAATAGAGAACATTTAGGGGCTAAAGTCACATGCAGGAGGGCAGTAGAGAGAAGTAGTTATAGGGACAGTGGAAGGTTCTCAGTTCTTCAGGGCCTCTTACATTGGTATATACATATGCATTTACATATAAATATGTATTAAGTATATAAATATATTTATATATGTGCATGTATATATACATTATTTTATATATTATATATAAAAAGACAAGCAAGCATATTTTATCAACAAGAAGAAGGCTGTTTCACAGTGATCTTGCAAGCATTATAAATTCACTTTTCTTGCAGCATTATGCACCCTCAGAAGGGACATACAGATGCAGTATGTTACTGAAGAATAGGAGACAGTGTTTACAGTCTACTAACTCATTCAATTTCATGAGAAGGAAGAATTATTATGTGGTAATAGCAGAGGGTTCCCAGGGCTCCCATAACAACAGGGTGAGTCCTCTGGGAAAATACTAATTTCATTTTATTTTCTATTTTTTTTTTTTTTTTGGTGCTGGGGATTGAACAAAGGGTGTTCTATCTCCGGGCTATACTCCTAGCCCTTTTATTTACTATTGGTGAGGCTGGCCTCAAACCTGTGATCCTCCTGTCTCAGCCTCCTAAATTCTGGGATTACAGGTGTGCACCGCTGCACCCAGTTTAATTTCTTAAATTTAAAAAAATCACCACTGCCATCCACCACCAATGCACTATACCCTCATCACCATCAGCACCATGTGCAGCACAGTGCTGGCTCAGCAATTGCATTTTGAATTTCCAACCTAAAGTGCTGATCTATTTTAGACAATTTGCCCCATGCCATATTCCATATATATCTTAAATTTGCTGGACTTTAAAATCTATATATTATGACAGTAATCATTAGTATGGTTCTTTAAGTTAGTAGCTTTCTCTAATAAAAAGTTTTCCTAGAATGCTTCTTAAAAAGCAGAGCTTTGAGCCAGGTGTGGTGGTGCATACTTGTAATCCCAGTACTTGGGAAGCTGAGACAGGAGGATTGCAGGTTTGAGGATAGCTTCAGTAAGTAGTGAGACTTTCATCAACCTAGTGAGACCCTGTTTCAAAAATAAAAATAAAATAGGGCTGAGGGTGTAGCTTGGAGGTAGAATACCCCTGGGTTCCATCCCCAATACCAAAAAAAAAAAAAGCAGAGTTTTGTATTGCAATCTTGTTCCCTTGTAACACATTTTAAATATCATCAATGAGCCAGGCGTGGTGGCGCACGCTTGTAATTCCAGTACTTGGGAGGCTGAGACTGGAGGATCTGGGTTTGTGGCCAGCCTCAGCTACTTAGTGAGGCCCTCTGCAACATAGTGAGACCCTGTTTCAAAATAAAGAATAAAAAATAGGGCTGGGGTTGTAGCTTGGAGGTAGAATGCCCCTGGGTTCAATCCCCAGTACCGCAGGAAAAAAAAAAATATATATATATATATATATCATCAATGATGAAGAGCAACAAAATCTCAGTTTATAGCTTGCTTTTCTATCACATAGATTACAAATCCTTTTTGGTTTATAGTGACTAGTAGCCTAATTCAAACCCCCTTAAGGGAATACATTTTTTCTTATAAATACAGAGTCTATGGGTAATGTTTGTTTTGGGCAAGTAATCCTAGGAATTTAAACAATATTCTCAGGATCACTTTTCTTTATCTTTTAACTTTGCTTTTCTTTGGATTGGCCTAATTCTTGAACCCCAAGTGCAAACATGGCCACAAGTAGTACTAAGCTCACAATATTCCTTCAGTTAGTCCTTCCTGTATTTATGGCAAATGTTCCAGGGAAGATGTTGCTTGGTTTGTGTGGATGAGGAATCCTGCCCCCACACACCACAGATGTCTACATCCCAACCCTCAGAACCTCAGAACCGGTGAATATGTTACCTTATGTGGCAAAGGAACTCTGAGGATGTGATTACGTTTTTGAGGTAGGAAGATTATATAGTATTATCTAGGTGGGTTCAAAATAATCATAGGAAGGAGGCAGGGCGTCAGAAAACAGGGAGGATGCTGTGTCTGAGGCTTGAGGGTAGAGGAAGAGGACCATGCTCCAAGGAATGAGGTGGACTCTAGAAGCTGGCAGTCACTCTGTCCTAGAGCCCCCAGAAGGAGCGTGGCCTGAGGACCCATTTTTGACTCTGACTTCTAGAACTATAAAGTGTTATATATATATATATATATATATATATATTTTTTTTTTTTTTTTTTTTGTGGTACTGGAGATTGAACCCACGGGCATTCTACCTCCGAGCTACACCCCAACCCTATTTTTCTTTCTTTCTTTCTTTTCTTTCTTTCTTTCTTTCTTTCTTTCTTTCTTTCTTTCTTTCTTTTTCTTTCTTTCTTTCTTTCCTTCCTTCCTTCCTCCTTCTTTCCTTTCCTTTCCTTTCCTTTCCTTTCCTTTCCTTTCCTTTCCTTTCCTTTCCTTCTTTCCTTTCTTCCTTCCTTCCTTCCTTCCTTCCTTCCTTCCTTCCTTTCTTTCTTTCTTTTTCTTTCCTTCCTCCTTTCCTTTTCTTCCTTCCTTCCTTCCTTCCTTCCTTCCTTCCTTCCTTCTTTCTTTCTTTCTTTCTTTCTTTCTTTCTTTCTTCTTCTTCTTATTTTTTTTGCGATACTGGGGATTGAACCCAGAGGCGTTCTACCTCTGCGCTATACCCTCGGCCCTATTTTTTATACTTTATTTTGAAACCGGGTCTCACAAAGTTGCGGAGGGCCTCACTAAGGAGAGAGAGCGAGACAGGGAGAGAGAGAGAGAGAGAGAGAGAGAGAGAGAGAGAGAGCTGAGGCTGTCCACGAACCTGGATCCTCTGGTCTCTGCCTCCCAAAGTACTGGGATTTCAAGCATGCACCACCATGCCCGACCTTTTATTCTTTATTTTGAAACAGGGTCTCACAAAGTTATGGAGGGCCTCACTAAGTAGCTGAGGCTGACCACAAACCCAGATCCTCCAGTCTCAGCCTCCCAAATACTGGGATTACAAGTGTGCGCCACCACGCCCAGCGATAAATTTGATTTAAATCACTAAATTTGCAGTAATTTGTTACAACAGCAAGAGGAAAGTAATATAGCCTGTGAGGACTGCCCATTCCTAAATTGGTCTAACGGCGGCGTAGAGGTGAGGGGTGCGGTACACCTGCCTGATACGGGTGATGTGCACCTCTCCCAGAACTGGTTGGGTGAGTCCAACCCCGACCACATGTGTAGGATGCTGGGCAGGAATGGCACTTCAGAGGACACATGATTCTCCATCCTGCTCTTTAGCTGCCCAGCAACTCTAACACCCTCTCTCTCTCTCTCTCTCTCTCTGTATATATGTGTGTGTGTATGAAATTTAAAACATAATGTAGCTATTCCTCAATAGGAGATAACACACATTCTCCTTTAGGTTTTGCATTCATTTTAGATTTAGAGTTTTTTTTTTAAAGTTCCATGCTTTTTATTTCCATGGATTAACAATTAAACCTCTAAGATTTCGTATAGACACACTCATCATTATAGTATGCTCAGCTGTGTATGTACAGAGACTAAAATCTGAAGGGAAATGCAAAAGTACAGCAGATTTTTTTGTAGAGTAGATTTTTGGGAGAGGTTTTTCTTATATAGTTTGTCTATTTTGAAATGTATTTATTTCCATTAATGCTGTTATAATAGTACTTGTTCAATAAATTATTCTTGAAAATGATGAAAACCCCTTCTGTCTCTGCTTTTTCAAGACCTCCAGTCTTGTAGTATAATTGACTAGATCCAGGGTCTCCCCCACCCCCTCCTGTGATACTGGGGATGAAACCCAGGGTCATTCTACCTCTCACCCACACTCCCAGTTCTATTTTATTTTTTAATTTGAAACAGGGTCTCACTAGGTTGCTGAGTCTCACCAAGTTGCTGAGGTTGTCCTCAAACCTGCGATCCTCCTGTCTCAGCCTCCCAAGTATACTGGGATTACAGATGTATGCCACCATGCCCAACTGATCCAGGGTTTTTAAATGATTTGTGTTCCTGAGTCAGGTTCATGAGGTTTCTATATGGTAAGAAACCTACATAAGAATTCAATAATAAATAGTGAAAGGGAAAAAATTACAATGAAAGTTCCCATTGTCCAGGACAAGGAAGAAGGGGGGAGCACATTGTGGCTGCAGGTGCACAGCACACATGTATCCTGAGACTCCCTGACCCGACCTTAGAGGAGTTTTTAGTTGTCCTGCCTGTGGGCATGAGTTGGGCACAGAGGAGGGTTTCCCTTCCAGAGCGACACCAACTGCTACTGGTTGGTACTGGTTCTCCCTCCTGGGAGGTACCTTGCGAGTTAAGCTGTCAGGGGACTTTGTAATCCAGACCTGGGTTTCCCCGACAATACATTTAGTTTGAAACCTTGCTATTCTTCTCCTTGGTTCACATTCTCACAATTCTGTTGTCTGGCAAGCAACAGCAGATGCTTGCTGATGTATGTCTGTGAGTCCCAACGTTGTCTCTGTCCTTCTAGCAACAGGCCTGCTTCCTCCTCCACATGGGCCTCTTTATCAGAAACAATGTACTGGGCCTGTTCTGCAGATGAATCCTCACCCTCCTAGCTAAGCTGGATCCCTAGCAGAGATGGCTTTTCAGAATGGAGGGGATGCAAAGCTTTACTCTCCTAAGAAGAGACTTGAGCTGACATAGTACATACAGGTTAACAGGAGAAAAGCATTCAGATTGTATGTGCGTATAAAACCCCCGATAGGAAGCTAGAGACCCAACAAGTGACAAAACCTAAGTGCTTGTATCCTAGGCTGGACAAAGAGAGGCGATTGTGGGAAAATAACTAAAATATATGGGGGGGGGGAGGACAAAAGGAAAAGAAGCTATTTCAACAAGGTCTTTTTGTACAGAATTCTCACTCGCCTTGACTCCTTGTGCCTGGTGAGAGCAGTGCTTCTTTCCTCTCGGTAGTGGGAGGGCATGTTTCACAAGGGAGTTGATCTGCTTTCCGGAGGAAAAGGTGAGGTTGGAGAGCTCCATTCCTGCACCTGCCGTCTTCCAGGCACCTTCAGCTCAAAGTAGCCCTTATGCAAGAGCGGTATATTTTAGGGTTGTCCTTCCTTCCTTCCTTCCTTCCTTCCTTCCTTCCTTCCTTCCTTTCCTTTCTCTACCTCCAAGCTATACCCCCAGCCCCGCCCCCTTTAAAATTTGAAACAGGATCTTGCTAAGTTGCAGAGGTTCTCACTGAGTTGCTGAGGCTGACCTCAATTCTATGATCCTCCTGTCTTAGCCTCCCAAGTACTGGGATTGCAGGTGTGCTCCACTGTGCTGGGGTGGTATTCTGCCAGCCTTCACTGGGTAGAAAGAGCACTTCAGGAAGTGCATGGGGGAAGATTTTCTTGTTGGGTCCTATAGGTGACAATGTGCCACGCTTCTTATAATAGTGACAAGAAAATCAGAGACTGTCCAACTTTACCAAACAAGCCTCTTGTTGGATTTTTTTACTTGCCTTTAATTCCCCAGTCCAGGGAAATGTGATAGTTGGTCTGGTTTGTCAACTTGACTCACCCCAGATCATGTGACTTTGGTTGTGTAACAGCAGATTGAACCGGAAGTCCTGCCCTAAATGTGGGTAGCAGGGTTCTGATAGGTGCAGGACTTGGATAAAAGAAGGAGAAAGCCACGTAGAAGGAGCCGCGACTCTTCCTGAAGAGAACGCATCTGCTCTCGTCTGAGATCGTCAGTCTGCAATTTTGCCGTTTCCTTGAGGAGCTTCTTGATCTTCTGCTCTCGTCTGGGATCCTCGGCCTCCAGCCTTCGAACTGAAGCTTCACCATCGTTTCTCTGAGGAGTTTCCTTGTCTCCACATCTTGGACTGGACTGAATTGGTGGTTGCTTTGATCCTGGGGCTCCAGCTCTTGGACTGCCCGACTGGCTGCTGATTCCTCTGACTCTTCACGTGCAGTTGAGACTTGGGACTACATTGTGAGCTAATTTAATAAATCCCTTTTTCATATACTCATTCTTTGAATTTTGTTGATCTGACCAATACAAATATTGGTACCGGAGCGGGGTACAGAGTAACAGAATTCACAAGAATGTGTTCTTTTGGTTGGTTTTCCGGCTTCTGGAGCTGGCTCTCCAATTTGATTAAGCCTAAAGTGAGTGAAGCCGTCCTTCAATTAGTAGGGGAGGTACTGATTCTCCGTGGTGTGAACTATTTAAAACTATACAAAAGGTGGACTCTTTCGATTACCCTAACTCTCCTCTTGTGAGGAGCAAACAGTTTAGTGATTCTATATTTCATATTTTTGACCATTTTACAAATATTAAGGAATATACTGATGTTGGCTGGTTACTCCTGGCATCATTAGAGAAATTGGCGTGGGAAAAGGATAAGTTCCAGGACCGCATATCAGACATAACCGTTAGTCGGTGTGTGTTGGGGGAGAGTCTTGTCTCTTGCAGTCGTAGAACGGAGATTGCTGAAGATCAAACACAGGCCCTCATTCTGAGATTGGCTAATTTGCAACGTAAGGTTCATTCTCGGCCTAGACAGGTGTCTGCAGTTAAGGTGAGGACTCTGATTGGAAAACCATGGGATCCTGAAAAATGGAATGGGGATGTATGGGAGGACTCAATGTCTGGGGACATTGAATCTGAGCATTCTGAGGGGTTTGTCCTGCCAGAAGATGACTCCCCACCCTCTACAGAATTGGCTTCTCCACCTTCCCCTGGGGGAAATGCTCCAGCATTGTCAAGGGCGACAGAGCAAGGTAATGCTGATACCCTTCAGGACCCACCTACCCCACCCATTTTCGCCTTTAGGCTTGTAACTAGGAGCAAGTCTAAGCGGCCCCTAGAGGTGAGGAGCAGGTTGTGACCCATGAGGAAGAACGCTATACCCAAAAGGAACTTATTGAGTTTTCTAACTCATTCAAACAGAGGTCTGGGGAATATGTATGGGAATGGATTTTAAGGGTGTGGGATAATGGTGGGAATAATATACGATTAGACCAGGCTGAATTTGTTGATATGGGCCCATTATGCAGAGATTCTAAATTTAATACAGCTGCTCGTAATATTTAAAAGGGGACTAATAGTTTATTTGGTTGGTTAGCTGAGGTATGGACCAAAAGATGGCTTACTGTAAGTGATTTAGAAATGCCTGACCTCCCTTGGTTTTCTGTGGATGAGGGGATTCAAAGGCTGAGAGAGCTTGGAATGCTGGAGTGGATTTGCCGTTTGAGATCTTCTCCTTCACAGTGGACACGTCCAGAGAACGTTCCCTTCTCCCGTACTTTAAGAAATAAATTTGTGAGGGGAGCACCATCATCCTTAAAGGGCTCTGCTGTTGCTATCCTCTGTATGCCAGAACTTACAGTGGGAGACGCAATTGACCAGTTATTGGATTTAAATGTTATGGGTATTCTTGGTTCCTGTGGTAGCAAGGGTCAGGTGGCGGCTCTCAACCGTCAGGGGCACGGCAGTCGTACCTATTATAATGGATGGCAGAGGAGGAATGATGAGCAGAAGGGCTTGACTCATGCAGATTTATGGCATTGGCTGATTACTCATGGTGTCTCCAGAAGTCAAATAGACAGGAAACCCACCAAATTCCTATTGAATTTATATAATCAGAAAAATTCCAGGATGGCAAGTGTCTCAGACCCTCCAGGAATGAAGGTGTGGGTCACCCCTTCGGGTAAAGAACCTAGACCTGCCGGAGTGCTGGCTGAAGGTAGAGGAAATGCAGAGTGGGTAGAAGAAGAAGGTAGTTTGGAGCTACCTCTCCCTGGGAAAATAGTGAATCAAAAACAATATTGCATTCCTGAAGGGATTGCAGAGATTAGTGCCACTATCAAGGACTTGAAAGATGCAGGGGTGGTGGTTCCCACCACGTCCCCATTTAACTCTCCTATTTGGCCTGTGCAGAAGATAGATGGAATAAGTATTGGGAATGGGTATCACTCAAAAAGCCCTGCCTCATATTCAGGGAAGTGACTGGTGCATTTCCGGTTGTACGTGGGATAGCTTTACTATGTTAGGTGAGATTTTGATATTGTTATTGTATTTATTTGAAGATTAATGTGATTTGAAAAGACAGGGTTGGGAGTCAAGTTGACAAGGGGTGGACTTGTGATAGTTGGTCTGGTTTGTCAACTTGACTCACCCCAGATCATGTGACTTTGGTTGTGTAACAACGGATTGAACTGGAAGTCCTGCCCTAAATGTGGGTAGCAGGGTTCTGATAGGTGCAGGACTTGGATAAAAGAAGGAGAAAGCCACATAGAAGGAGCCGCGACTCTTCGTGAAGAGAACACATCTGCTCTCGTCTGAGATCGTCAGTCTGCAATTTTGCCGTTTCCTTGAGGAGCTTCTTGATCTTCTGCTCTCGTCTGGGATCCTCAGCCTCCAGCCTTTGAACTGAGGCTTCGCCGTCATTTCTCCGAGGAGCTTCCTTGTCTCCACATCTTGGACTGGACTGAATTGGTGGTTGCTTCAATCCTGGTGCTCCAGCTCTTGGACCGCCTGACCGGCTGCTGATTCCTCTGACTCTTCACGTGCAGTCGGATTCCTCTGACTCTTCACGTGCAGTCAGAACTTGGGACTACATTGTGAGCCGATCTAATAAATCTCCCCCCCCTTCCTTTCTTCATTCTGTGAATTCTGTTGATCTAGTGAACCCTGACCAATCCAGGAAAGGAGTTTGGGTCAGCCAAACTGCATCGATATTAATAGTTTGAGGTGACAGGGATCTGGGGTATAACCCTGAACCCTATTTCCAGCCTCAGTTCTCTTGAGTCTTTTCTAATACTCAGAAGGGATTCCCCAAGACTTTGCTGTCATACTTTCATTTTTTTTGTTGTTGCTGTTTAGTTTTTTGGTACTAGTGATCGAACTCAGGGACATTCTACCTCCGAGCTACACCCCTGACCCTTTATATGGTTTATTTATTTATTTAAAAAATCTGGAAACAGGGTCTTGCTAAGTTGTTAAGGCTGTCCTCAAATCTGTAATCCTCCAATCTCAGCCTCCCAATACTGGGATTACAGGCATGTGCCACCATGCCCAGCCTCACACACTCATCTTACACATCAGAAGGAGAAACATGTGGCACTTTGAAGAAAAGTGTCCTGAGCTCTCTTGGAGTCACTGCCCCAGAAAGGGGCCACTGGTGCAGCTGCAAAAACTGCAACCCATCTTTAGAAAATTAGTTGTGTTACAGGCATCCTGACTTAAGTTTAAGCTGTGGAAATAGTCTTGTCTGCTCTGTTCTTGCTGCTAATCATTCTAGAAGAGCCTCAGCAGTTCCTTTTGCGCTCATGTGCGCTGTCCTAGTCCATTTTGCCTCCTGAGGCTGGTTGGTTTTTCCCTTGGCTGTCGACACTCCTGTGGCCCTCGCTGAGCAATGTGTGGTGTCTTGTCTGCTCCATGTTCCCTCTCCGCCGCCTTATACACTGTTCCTGTCGTCTCATGAACTAATTAGAAGTCTCTTTGGCCTCTCTTGCTGGGTGATCAAACACTTGGTGTGAAATTTCTCAATCTGCTCCGGTCTTGTGTTAAGGCCGTCCATACATTGTGCATCAAGGCAGATGCATTTCTGGCATTTATCCCACGTATTCACCTTGAAAGTAGAGACTGCAAATTTCCATAAGCCATTTTTGTTTTATGGTTTCTAATACATTTCATTCTGGCTCCATAGTATTACTCTCCACCACCCATACATTTTATTCTTGTACCAGTTTTACTCTCCTCAGCCATGGGAGGCTGAGGTAGAAGGTTTGCAAATTTGAGGCCAGCCTGGGCTATTTCGTGAGACCCTGTCTCAAAATTTAAAAAGGGCTGGTATATAACTCAGTGATAGCAGGCACGAGGCCCTGGGTTCCATCCCTCCTGGGAACCAGTTTGCATTCCTGAGGAATACCGTTAGCTTTTTTCTTTTTATTTATTTATTTTTTTGCGGTACCGGGGATTGAACGCAGGGGCGTTCTACCTCCGCGCTACACCCCCAGCCCTATTTTTTTTATACTTTATTTTTTAAACCGGGTCTCATGAAGTTGCGGAGGGTCTCACTAGGTAGAGAGAGAGAGAGAGAGAGAGAGAGAGAGAGATTGTGCGCGCATGCGCGCTGAGGTTGGCCGCGAACCCGGATCCTCCTGTCTCTGCCTCCCAAAGTACTGGGATTACAAGCGTGCGCCACCACGCCCGGCTCCGTTAGTTTTTTTCTATCTAGTAGCACCCAACATAGCAACCTTTCCCCATCATCACAGGCAATCACTGGGTTCCGATGCAGCAGTTCGTATCCAGCCCCTGCTCCAGCTCCGCCATCTCAGCTGTGGATGGGTGGTCCCTTCCTACATGCGATCCAGATCCAAAGAAACAAACGCTGTGCCCGCTAATGAGGATTACAAGCCGTTTTCCGTGTATTTCAGGAAAGCTCAGCGAAGGAACTGACCCATTAGGTTTGCAGAAGTCCTAGTTCTTAGTCTTTCAATGTGTGTACTCGCCCAGTGGCTCTAGTGACAAGCTCACAAAATGATCTATCCTGTTGCTCTCTCCCTCTGGACATTCTAAATCCCCAAAGCACTTTCTCCTGGAGCTTCTTTTTGGTACCATTTTTTGAACAGTTTGGCTGCCGTGGTGGCATGTCCCTGAACTTGTTCTTTTTTATGGTTTGATTCAGGGGCAATTGGACTCCCTGTTGGATGCCCCTGGGAGCAACCCAGGTAGAAGCCCCCAAATATAACTTAGTCACTCTGCCTCCTAAGTTGGAGGTGGGAGGTTGTGACAATCATTAGAAAGAAAGCATAAGAAGCCCGGCATGGTGGTGCACACCTACAATCCCTATACTTAGGAGGCTGAGACAGGAGGATTGCAGGTTCGAGGCCAGCCTCAGCAATTTAGTGAGACTTGCATCAACTTAACGAGACCCTGTTTCAAAACAAAAAATAAAAAGGGCTGTGGGTGTAGTTAGGAGGTAGAAGGCCCCTGGGCCCCAGTACCCCCCCCCCCACAAAAATAAGCATAAGAAAAACCCAGCTATTAATTGATGGGGGTGGGTGAAATATCTAGACACCTTTTCAAAGGACTAGGGCAGCCGGGTGTGGTGGAAATGCCTATAATCCCAGGTACTTGGGAGGCTAAAGTAGGAGGATTGAAAGTTCAAAGCCAGCCTGGGCAATTTAGTGAGACCCTGTCTTAAAATCTAAAAATGGCTGGGGGTATAGTTCAGTGATAGAGTACTTGCCTAGCAGGTGAGAGGGCCTGGGCTCAATCCCTAGTACTGCGCATGAAAAGGAAACTAAAATAAAAAGACTAGGGACAAGCTATAGAGTTTAAAATTCAGGTTTCCATGGTTGAAGTTTGGATATAGGCAAATCCTTATTATTTATTTTGCGGTACTGGTGATTGAACCCAGGGGCACTCTTCCACTGAGCTACATCCCCCACTCTTTTTGCTTTGAGACAGGTTCTTGCTAAATTGCCCAGGCTATTCCTGAATTTGCAATCCTCCTGCCTCAGCCTCCCGAGTAGCTGGGATTACAGGCATGCACCACTGCTTCCAGATAGGCAAATTCAAATTTAAAAGATAGAAGAATTGGGGGAGGAGTCTGGACTTTACAATAGAAATTGTTGCCCAGATTTTTAAACCTTGGCTCATACAGGGACATCACAGATGTGGACAGATATTTAGCAACAATAATATTCATTTCAGTGTTGTGAAATTAGAAATGACAGAAGCTTTCCAAAACAGCAACTGACCGACTGTTCTCCTGTGCCTGTAATGTAATACTGTGCAGACAGTAACTAGGACGATAGAGAAGATAATTAAGGACATGAAAATATTCATGACATGATCAATAGAGAAAAGCAGATTATAGAAAAATGTGTGCACTGATTCTGTTTTTTTTTTTGTTGTTGTTGCTGTTGCTTTTTGGTATTGGGGATTTAACCCAGGGGCATTCTACCTCTGAGATGTACCCCCAACCCTACTTTACCTTTTATTTTGAAACAGGGTCTTGCTAAGTTGCTGAGGCTGGCTTTGAACCTGTAATCCTCCTGTCTCCCCTCCCAAGCACTGGGATGACAGGCGTGCACCATCACTACCAGCTATGTGCAGTGATTCATTAAAAGCAAAAGCTAAAGGCTTACACAAAGGGTAAGCCACCAAATATTAACAGTGATATTTTCAAAATGTTAAAAAATTGGAGATTTCTATAGTTTTTTTTGTGATTTTCTGAATTAAAAAAAATTGTGAGTCCAGGCACAGTGGTCCATGCCTGTAATCCTAGTACTTAGGAGGCTGAGACAGGAGGATTGCAAGTTTGAGGCCAGCACATGGTAATTTAGCAAACCTTGTTTCAAAATAAAAAATTAAAAGGGCTGGGGGTAGAGCCTGGATTCAATCCCGAGTATTAGAAAAAAAATTATTAGTGAAATACATTGTTTTGGTCATCTTAGAAAGTGTTGTTACACACATCTTTTCAGAAATTTTTCTGTTTGGATAAAACAAGAACCTATATAATTGTCTTTGTTAAATAAGACCTCAGAGAGCCAGGCGTGGTGGCACACGCTTGTAATCCCAGTACTTGGGAGGCTGAGACAGGAGGATCACAGGTTCGCAGCCAGCCTCAGCTACTTAGTGAGGCCCTCCACAACTTAGTGAGACCCTGTTTCAAAATAAAAGAATAAAATAGGGCTGGAGGTGTAGCCCGGAGGTAGAATGCCCCTGGGTCAATCCCCACTAACACACACACACACAGACACACACACACACACACACACACACACACACACACACACAGTAGTTTAAAAATTATATAATTTAAGTGATTTATTAAAATTGAACTAAAAATGATATCACTGAGAGTGAGGCCCATGGAGAACTTACAAACAAACAAAACAAAATCTAATAATGTTGAGTCTTTTATTCGTTAAACTTTTATAGATGACACATGAGGTAATGATCGTGGCCCTGGGTAGGCGGGCGGCAGACAAGTCTCAAGAGAACCACACTGGTTGTTCTTCAGGGCTTTGCGAGCCTCATTGTTCACTGACAGGTTAGGCAAATAGTCCAACACTGCCCACTAGTGGTTTGTAGAAGCATAGTACCAATGCTAATAAAGGACAGAGATTGCTTTTTCTTTCTCCTCTTTCTTGTGCTGGGGATTGAACCCTGGGCCTTGCACTTGCAAGGCAAGGGCTCTACCACTGGGCTACATCCCCTACCTAGGCACACTATTTCTTCTAGGTTTTATTATACCTTGAACTTTCAAATCATAATAAATTTGTTATGCTTATAAGGATTTATGAGCCATAAGCAAAACAGCCTCATTATTTGCAGATGAGAAATCTGAGAGGTTAAGTCACCCTGGATCCCATACTTAATAGTGATAAAGATGGGGTAGAACCTGCGAATCCAGAGTTTCTAGCCAGCATGATTTCTTCCAAGCTGAGTGACCTTCTAAATGAGGTTGCTCATATCCGAGATGTCCAAGGTATTTGTCTAACACAGTCCTGAGTTGGAGACTCAACTGTGCAGAGGAAGCTCATAGCTATTGATTGTTTTCAACTCTCCCTTGACTTTGCCTGGTAATTTCTACCTTGAGTATATACAGATAGGTCTTTGAATCTCTGGACTCTACTCCAGCTAATGTTACAAAGATGAGATGTGCAGGCGATTAATTAAAAACATCATCCAAACTGGGTATGGTGATGCATGCTTGTAATGCAATACTTGGGAGGCTGAGACAGGAGGATCATAGGTTTGTGGCCAGCCTCAGATACTTAGTGAGGCTTTCCGCAACTTAGACCTTGTTACCAAAAAAAAAAAAAAAAAAAAAAAAAAGGTTTTGGGTGTATCTCAGAGGTAGAATGCCCTTGGGTTCTTTCTCCAGTACCACAAAACAAAGCAAAAACCCACATCATCCAGATGTTTTGTTATTGCTGATGAGATAAAGCTGGTGCATGAAGACAGAACTTTCTGGAAATTCACCCCTTGTCCCTGACTGATAGCAACAGTAAACCACAGGGTCTAATATCAATCTTACTGCAGACACATTTTCATTCTTAAAAGGGCATTTTTTTGGTGTGTGTATGTGTGTGGTACTGGGGATTGAACCCAATATCTCTGAGCTATACTCCCAGACCTATTTTATTTTTTATTTTGAAACAGGGTCTCATTAAGTTCCTTGATCGTCCTGTCTCTGCCTGCCAAGTACGGGGATTACAGGTGAGCACCATAACACCCAGCTGTTTTTTTATGTTAATGCATGTCTGGAATGGTTGAGGTTCTACTTTCATCGTCTACTGACAGCCCACAGAGCTGTGATCTTTATGTTGTGCTTTTTTCTTGTTATATAAGTGAAACCATTAAGGTGTTAGCGAGTGAGACAGTGGGATAGATAAGACTAATGATTGAATAGTACGTCTATTTACATATCTCTCCTTCATTTGTTTTTTAAATTTTGAACCTCAGTTTAATATAATTTTTTATTTAATTTATTGGTGCATTGTAGGTATACATTTTGACAAGTGTCAGGGTATCAGAAGCATGCATGCACACATTACTAATTTAGCCCTCTCTCAAATCCCACCCTATTCCCTCCCCCTTCCCTCCTTTCCGTGCTCAGCATAGTGATTGTGATAAGTTTGTGAATATACATCCTGTGCATTAGTGTATTTCCCTCTTCCCCCCTCCCATCTCCCTCAGGTCACCTTCTTTGTTCATCTAAAGTTTTCTCCTTCTTTGTCTGGGGTTCCTTTCTAAGTCCCATTCTCCCTAGCTTCCACGTATTAGGGAGAACATCTGACTTTTCATTCTTTGTGACTGACTAATCTCACTTAGCATAATGTTCTCCAGTTCCTTCCATTTCCCTGCAAATGATGTAATTTTGTTCTTCTTTATGGCTGTGTAAAATTCCATTGTGTACATATCCCATAGTTTTGTAATCCATTCATCTGTCGATGGACACCTTGGCTGGTTCCAAATTTGGCAATTGTGAATTGTGCAGCTGTAAACAAAGATACACATGCATTAGTCTGGTACTTTGGTTTCAGTTCTTTTGGGTAGATGCCTAGAAGTGGTATTGCTGGGTCATACGGTAGGTTCGTTCCCATTCTTCTGAGGATCCTCCACACTGTTTTCCAAAGTGGTTGCACTAATTTGCAATCCAACAGACAGTGTATTAGAGTTCCTGCTTCTCCACATCCTCGCCAGCACTTGTTGTTGTGTTTCTAACGATTGCCATTCTAATAGGGGTTAAGTGAAATCTTAGGGTAGTTTTGATTTGCATCTTTCTGATTGCTAATTATGTTGAACATTTTTGCATACATGTATTGGCCATTTGTATTTCTTCTTCTGTGAAGTATCTATTTAGTTCACTTGCCCATTTTTTTTTTTTTTTTTTGCGGTACCAGGGATTGAACCAGGGCATTCTACCTCCACGCTACACCCCCGGCGCTATTTTTTATCCTTTATTTTGAAACAGGGTCTCACGAAGTTGTGGAGGGAGGGCCTCACTAAGTGGCTGAGGCTGGCCACGAACCCGGATCCTCCAGTCTCCGCCTCCCAAGTACTGGGATTACAAGTGTGTGCCACCATGCCTGGCTTGCCCATTTTTGATTGGATTATTTGTTTTTTTAGTGGTGATTTTTTTAAGTTCTCTTTATATTATAGATATTATTCCTCTATCAGAGGAATAACCGGTGAAAATCTTCTCTTTGTTGAGGTTCTTGATTGTTTCCTTTGCTGCACAAAAGCTCTTCAGTTTAATACAATCCCATATTTTGATCCTCATTTTAATTTCCTGTGCCTCTGGGGTCTTGTTGAGGAAGTTTTTACCTGTGCCTATGTGTTGAAGTGTTGGACCTATGCCCTCTTCAAGTAGTTGCAAGGTCTCTATTCTGATTTCTAGGTCTTTCATCAATCTTGAATTGACTCTTGTACTAGGTGAGAAAGTGGGGTTTATTTCTATTTTTCTGCATATGGTTATCCAGTTTTGCCAGCACCATTTGTTGAAGAGGCTATCTTTTTTCCAGTGGGTGTTTTTAGCCCCTTTGTCAAAAATCAATTGGCTGTAGGTGTGTGGATTTGTTTCAGAGTCTCCTCTTCTGCTCCATTGGTC
>PVJS01037753.1:6482-19842 GCA_004027185.1 Glis glis
CACTGAGAATGATGTTGGTATAATCTCATATATACACATTGTTTATGACAGTAATTCCATAGATTCACTTCTTTCTTACCCTTCCCCTTCCCTTGTACTCCTTCCCTTGCACCACTGAGGGTTCTCCATTGTCATTGGAGTCGCTTTTGTGTCCCCACTACTCCCTAAGTTGCGCACATTAATGAAAACATATGTCCCTTCTTTTTTTGTGATTGGCTAATCTCACTTAACATAATGTTCTCCAGATCTTTCCATTTTCTTTCTAATTGTTGGCCTCAGGAGGGCTAATTGGTTGTGACAAAGAACAAATGAACAACAACAAAAAGTTTATAAAAGCCCAGATGAGAATTTCGCCCAAGAGCAGGGCAGCTGGGTATGGCTGTGCAGTCAGTGCACTGCACAAAGGCCTCGGCCTGATGAGGGAGGAGAAGCCAAAGTCTCAGCTAGCCAAGAGGAAAGATGCGATTCTGTAATTTGTTCACCCAGAGAGGGCACCCTTTTGTAATTCATATGAAGGTATCACATGCACTAGCTACTCCCTTGCTCAACTTTGTTTGAACTCATACTTGCAGTTAATTCGATGACTTAAACAAAGAAAAATGGGCAATTCTATGTAATTTGTGTGTGCATGGAGAGAGATGTCGGTTCAATCCAAATTCTCTGCTTTATGGGCTGCATGTTTTCTTCTACAAAATATGGTTCAGATGTTGCATAGCAATATTTTCACCTTGAAGCTTTCCAGATAAATCGTTGGGATTTCCTGTGAGAGATAATATCCCAGTGAGCCTCCCAGTTTCTCTCTTCCAAGGCTGTCCTGCCTCCAGATCCACATGCCTGGCGCAGCCAACTGACTGTATATGCGACATCATACCAGATTTCAGGACCATGTGCTCGTTTCCCCTGGAATTCATCCTACATCGGTATTTGACTAGGTCAGATGCTGCCAAGTAACTGTTGGTAATGTACAGTTCCTCCTTCCCGCCTGGCTGCAACATGTCCTAAGTCTCCAAACTAACATCTGGCAGGGTCGCATGTATTTAGCAACTTGCAGACTTCTCTGCATCGATTTACACAAGGGCTTAAAAAACCAAACAACGAAAACCCCAATATTCATTTATCAAACATTTATCAGATACTTACTCTACACGAGGCTCTGAGCCAGTTTTGAGGACCATACGAAACACAATAAGATACCGTTCAAACAATTTCAGATGAGAGGCAATGGGTGAACATCAACAGTTTTATCAGATCAACATGGAATCACAAGCCTGGAGCGAGAGACCTAGACTGAGGTTTAGGGCCCATTTGCACTAACTGTTACATTGAGCAAGTTTTCCTTTCCTTTCCTTTCCTTTCCTTTCCTTTCCTTTCCTTTCCTTTCCTTTCCCTTCCCTTCCCTTCCCTTCCCTTCCCTTCTCTCCTTTCCTTTCCTTTTCTTTTCTTTTTTAACTTCCCTTCTTTTTAATAAAAAGAGGAAGTGGCCTGGTTGACACAAAGATTCTTCTTTCAGTACCTCAGAGTCTCAATTGACCAATTATGAAGGAGTATTTATTTGCCAGAGTAGCCAGTTTAGTGGCAGATATGGAGAAGAAAAATGGTAAGAGATGCCTGAGGTCGGCAGTGACTTCAGAGACATGGCAACATTCTTAAAATAAAATTAATCTTAATTCTACCTAATTTAAAGAAAGTAGGCACCATTGCATCATAAACCATCAGTGTTACGGCTTTAGTTAGTAATCACACAAAATCTGGTTTGTGGGAAAACTTAGGAGCATAGCCCCATTTTCATTACAATTTTACCATAGGAAGAATCATAATATTAGTATAGTGATAGATACTCTTCAAAGCACTTTTTTTTTCCTGATCTGATGCTCACAGCAACCCAGTAAAGTAGGCTGTGTTATTTTTCAAGCTCTTTTTAGAAAAGTAAGGCTTACAGAGCTTATGCGCCTTACTCAAGACCACCAGCTAATCAGTATCCAAGCCAGGATCCCAGCCTGGCCTATCCGATTGCTATTCCTGGGCCATTTTCATGCTGACCGTCCATGAACAGTAAATCAAAGAGGGGCAAGTCTGAGGACAAAAAGAAATGCCTCAATGACAACTGGAAACAGACTGGAGGATATTTGTGTGGAGATTGCTGTGTATGACACAGGATTCTCTTAACAATGGCTCTTCATTGCAACAGAGATAGGGTGGGCAAAACCTCTTCTCATTTTTTTTTTTTTTTGGCAGTACTGGAGATTGAACCGAGGGGCATTCTACCTCCGAGCTACTCTGCCAGCCCTTTTTATTTTTTGTTTTGAAACAGGGTCTCATTAGGTTGCTGGGAGTCTCACTATGTTGCTGAGGATGGTCTTGAACCTGTCATCCTCCTGTCTCAGCCTCCCAAGTACTGGGATTACAGTGTGTGCCACCATGCTTGGTCTTCTCATCATTGAAGTATACTCCTCAGGCACCTGAGAGGAAGGGAAATGCTGGGCTGGAACTGCAGAATCCTTTCCTTGCCCCTTGCTACTCCATATTTAGCACTATCTTCTAACAGAGGGGGCATCTTTTGTCCTTTATTGAATGTGTGGCTGTTGTGTCATACTGGATATTCCAGCTACTTCATCTCCTGTAGCCACAGAGGCACCATGGAGCCCTTCCTGGTCACTCTGAGAATTCATCAAAAGATGGTGCTAAGCCGGGCGTGATGGCACACGCTTGTAATCCCAGTACTTTGGGAGGCGGAGACCGGAGTATCCGGGTTCGCGGCCAGCCTCAGATCTCTCGCTCTCTCTCTCTCCCTGTCTCTCTCTCTCTCTCTCCTTAGTGAGGCCCTCTGCAACTTCGTGAGACCCGGTTTCAAAATAAAGTATAAAAAATAGGGCCGGGGGCGTAGCGCAGAGGTAGAACGCCCCTGGGTTCAATCCCCGGTACCGCAAAAAAAAAAAAAAAAAAAAAAAGGTGGTGCTAAAAACATTAGTGTTGGAGCTGGATGTGGTGGCACATGCCTGTAATTCGAGTACTTGAGGCTGAGACAGGAGGATTGCAGGTTTGATAACAGCCCTTAGCAACATAGTGACACTCATCAACCTAGCAAGATCCTGTTTCAAAAAAATGAATAAATAAAATAGGGCTGGGAATGTAGCTCCTCGGAGATAGAACGCCCCTGGGTTCAATCCTCAACACCAAAAAAAAAAAAAAAAATTTGTGTGGGATGGCTCTAGAGGACGTCCTTGTCATGGTTCTGCAGCTGACAAGGCCCTAGGAGGAAGTTTTCAGGACTTTGTGACATGATGCTGTTTTATTAGCCCTCCTGTGTTATGACCCTCCTAAGGTTGCAGTTGGATGGTAATGTATGTGTGAAACCTTAGTTCCTAAAGGGACTTTCCTTAAGACTCCTCTGTAGCACAGTCCAGGCACTTGATAGGTAAGACAGGTAACCCAGAGAAAAGAGGCCACTTGGGTAGTTCCCCCATTTGACTACATTAGAATCACCTGCAGAACTTTTAAAATCCCAATGCCCAAGTGATTCTCCCTACAAATTAAGTCTCAATGCCTGGGGTGAGGGCCTGCCACCACCATTTTTTTTAAGGCTCTTTGGCCAATTCCAGTGTGCAGCAAAGTTTGCGATTTGTCCAAGATTGTGCAAGCAGGTGCGGGACTCCATCTTAGTTCAACTTTATTGTTTTTAGCACAAACCGACCCTCATTTCAGGACATTTTGAGGAATGGCGGATGGGAAGATTATAGTAGACAAGCTTTCATAATGTGCATACAATTTGTATTTATTATTTTTTTTTCATACCTACCTTTCAACATGGGTACATTAGTCCCAATTCACCATGAGGAACATGATGTGTTTTTATTTGGCTTGTGGGTTCTCACTAAAGGTGGAAGGAGGCTTCAGAGACAGCTGTGGGGGCCTCCAGCGCTGCTCACCCCAGGTGCTGAACATACAGTGGCATTCGTTCAGTGAGCGTTTATGGAAGACCTACTGTGTTCCAGGCATTGTGTTAGGCTATATGGGTAAAATGGAGGGGAGCAAGATATGTAAGGCTCTGCCTGCCCAGATCTTGTCAGTGAATGAAAGACCCAGAGATAAAACTCAGAAATTCCAACTTTTTAGCCTCAAGACTGTGATGGGAATTTGTTTTACTCATTTGCTGGGGGCCTTGTTTTCTTCAAGAGGATTTGTGGCAGCAAAACCCCATAATGATGTTGTTAGAATATAAATAAGAAACAGAAATCAAGACTAGGGAATATATAAATTAGAGAGTCAAGAATAGGAGAAGAAAAATTCATAGTTATGCAAGTCATAAGGATTCACTTGGACTGAACCTCAAACTTGGCATTAAGTGTCCTGGCAGCCATATTGAAAAGGGAAATATGGTTAGTTACAAAGTACTTATTGTCAGAGAGAAAAAGAAGACCAGTTCCTCAGGGACCGAAAGGCTTTAACACTTGGCTCTTAAGAAAATGTGTTATATGGAGCTTCATAGTCTCTAACAATGTTCCTATAGTGACTACAAAAGTGGATTTTATAAGACAGTGCCTTGTAATACCCTGTAATCATGAGAATATGAAACTAAAATGCAATTTAACAAATCCATTTCTGTCAGGAGTTGGTGGTCAGAAGTTGACTGGGGCTAAATATAGTCCAGATGAATCTATGGCTAGAAGGTGGAATTCCTGAGACACATAGAGATGGGCATCCTGATAATATGCTTCATAAACACAATTTCTCTCTACTGAGATTTTGATAAGGCAGATGGTTATATTTTCAATTGTCTGGTATAGGGTTGAAGGGTAAGTATTCCATGCTGCGGATGATGTAATGGTGACACCAGGGGTCAGCAAAGGTTTTCTGTAAAGGGGTAGAGAGTACAGTTAGGTCTTGTGGGCCAGATGGTCTGTCTCTGTCATAGCGATTCATGTCCGCCATTGTAGTGGCAAAGCAGCCATAGAAAATACATTACTAAATGGGTAGGGTTGAATCCCAGTAAAACATGATTTATAAAAATGGGTGGCAGGTCAAATTCCACTTATAGGTAAAATATTTTCAACCCCTAGTATAACTTAAAAAATAAAAGCGAAGTCTATGATTGGTATTCTTTTGTTGAAATGAAGCAACAGGTAGAAGCTTGAAAGTCTTGGTGAGTGGTGACTTTGGCCTCACAGTTTAATGGATAGCAGGTGGGTGATGCATGCTGGCAAGAGCATGGCTCATGTTGGGGCTGTGCATCCATTATTAGGCTCAGCGAGGGAACATGCAGATCTCAAAGCAGACCAATCCAACTATTCACACAACAAAGTGGTACTCACAAGTCATGGATCTGGGATTGTTGTAGCACAGAAATCAGCTGGTCTAAAAAGCCTTGCCTTCCACGCCAAGAATTGTGATGTTCCTCACCTGGCATGGTCTCCCAAACAGCAGGGATTCTCAACTAAGATCTCATAGTCGGCTTACTAGGAAAGAGAGAAGATGTTAAATTATTTCTAGTAGGATGATGTATGCTATTCACTCCTTTATTTTTTTCAAGTGCAAAATCTATTCCTGCCTACTAAATGTAGATTCTAACATTCTTCTATGGTTATAGCATGCAAGTATAACCAAAGATATTGTGGCTACCTTCAGGGAAAAAACAGCATGATTTCATTGTGAAAAGGGTGTTGTGAGCAAATAATACATTGATTTTTTTTATGACCTGAATTCTTAAATACTTCTCACTGGCCAAAACTAATCTAGGCAGTCAATTGTGTAATGGAAATGACTTTAAAGGATTCTGTATGGGAGATCATCAGAAGAGGTGGCTCCAGGTTATTTGGAATCTGCAACAACAGGTTGTTAGAACCTTAGCTTTAGAATTGCTTTAACCAGTTTATGGATGAGCCATAGTCCTGAACTGGCGACTTCCATATTATAGTAACGATGGGAGTATAAGTTTAAACATAAATAGCAGCACAGGCCAAATAATGTTATGTGCATATATGAATGTATCACTATGAATCTCACTACTATATACAATCATAATGCACCAAAAAAGTGTTTTTACAAATACATCACTATCAACACAATTGTGGAACCTTTGGGATTTTATTGCTCATTTAACATAATTTGGTATATGATGCTTTCTGGATCATAGATAATTCACTTTCTTCATTTGAAATCTTGTTAACTATTCATCTCTCTAGCAGCAAAAGGTAGTTAAAAACATTTCTGATTATTGTAATAGAATAACTAATACTTTGTCTTTATCTTCACATGCCCAGGGCTTAGCCCTGTACCTAATCCAGAAAGGCCACTCTAAAATGTTTGCCCAGTGAATGAATCCTGGGTAATACCATTCTGTTTTCAGAGCCAGGAGAGCAATCGGTTGCCAGAAAAGGAGATGTTTTGTTTCTGTTGAACTACTCTAAGAGAAACAAAAGCTTTTTGTTTGGAGATTGGAACAAAATATACCTATAAAACTTATAAAAGCAGAAAACCATTCAGATGGAATTATAGTTTGCCCCCCACATCAGATATCACCAGATCCATTTGGGGGCAAAGAATTGGCAGTCAGATTTATGCAGCAGGTTTGATATAATTTGATAATGGTTTGTTCTTTCTAATTAATTTTTATTGGTATTGTACATCATAGTGAGACTCACAATGATACATTCATATATGTGCATAACATTATTTGGTCTGCTTTCTTCCCCAAACCTCCCTTTTCCCTCCCCTCCTCCTTAGCCCAATCCCCTTCCACTACTCTATTAGTCTCTATCCTCCTTTTTATGAAGTCTATTTTCTTTCCTAGTCTCTCTAGCTTCTACATATGAGAGAAAACATGTGGTCCTTGATTTTCTGAATTTGGCTGATCTCACTTAACATGATGTTCTCCAGTTTCATCCATTTTCCTGCAAATGACATAATTTTGTTCTTCTTTATGGCTGAGTAAAACTCCATTATGTGTATATACCACATTTTCTTTATTCATTCATTTGACAGACTCCTAGGCTGGTTGCATAACTTGGCTATTGTAAATTCTTCTGCTATAAACATGATATGCCTGTATCACTATAGTATTCTTTTTTTATATATTTCTTCAGGTTTATTAACATTGAGAAATTATTGCTAGGTATGCTAACATCTAAAACTTCCAAAATGATTGTTTACCCCCCTTCAGTATAGTATTTTCTTTTGAACTATGGAGTAATTGCATAATCACAATTTGACCTTGAGAATGTTCTTTTTCATTTCATTTCATTTATTGGTACATTGTAGTTATACATTTTGATAAGTGTCAGGGTATCAGAAGCATGCATGCACACATTGCTCATTTAGTCCTCCCTCAAATCCCACCCTATTCCCTCCCCCATCCCCCCTTTCCGTGCTCAGCATAGTGATTGACTCTATGCTGTACTATAGTATTCTAACTTTAATTTCTCTGGAAAGATACTGTGGAATGGTATATCTGGGTCATATGGTGGTTCCACTTCTAGTCTTTTGAGGAACGTCCATTCTGATCTCCATCGTAGTCGTACTAATTTATAATCCCACCAACAATGTGTAAGTGTTCCTTTTCCCCCACATCCTCTCCAGCATTTATTATTGTTTGTATTCTTGATTATTACCATGCTAACTGGAGTTAGACGGAATCTCAGTGTAGTTTTAATTTGTATTTTCTTGATTGCTAATGATGTTGAACATTTTTTCATATATTTGTTTATATTTTTATATATTTCTTCTTTTTCATTGGTGCATTGTAATCATACATTGTGATGAAGTTCAGGGTGAATAGAGGCATACATACACACAGCACTCATTGTGTCCTCCCCCAGTTCCCACCCCACTACCTCTCCCTCCCCACCATCCCCTACACATGCATGACATTGTGATCGTGATCAGCATTGATAAATTTTTGTACATACATCATGTCCATTGAAGTGTTTCCCTTTTCAAATCTAACTACCCACTCCCACCTCCCTCAGTTAGGTCTCCTCCCTCACCCCACTAAGGCTTCTCCTCCTTTGTCTGCAGTCCCTCCTGTGTCCCAGTTTCTCCCTAGCTTCCACACATGAGGGAGAACATCTGATCTTTCATGTTTTGTGACTGACTAATCTCACTTAGCATAATATTCTCCAGTTCCATCCATTTCCCTACAAATGATGTAATTTTGTTCTTCTTTATGGCTGAGTAGAATTCCATTGTGTATATATCCCATAATTTTGTAATCCATTCATGTGTTGATGGACACCTCAGCTGGTTCCATAGTTTGGCAGTTATGAATTGTGTATTTCTTCTTTTGAGAAGTGTCTATTCAGTTCAATTGTCCATCTTTTGATTGGATTATTTGTTTTTTTAATGTTAAGTTTTTAAGTTCTTTGTATATTCTAGATATTAGTCCTCTATCAGAGGTGTAGCTAGAAAGTTTTTTTCCTATTCTCTCTCTTCAGACTCCTGATTATTTCCTTTACTGTGCAGAATATTTTTAATTTGATGCTGTCCCATTTATTGATTCTGTTTTATTTCCTGAGCTTTTGGGGGTCTTACTAAGGAAGTTGCCACCATTGCCTATATGTAGGGAGTTGGTCCTATGTTTTCTTCTAGTAATTTTAAAATTTCTGATCTGCTTTCTAGGTCTTTAATCTATCTTGAGTTGACTCTAATGCCGGGTGAGAGGTCAGGTCCAATTTCATTCGTCTACATATGGATAGCCAGTTTTCCAGCACCAGATAATGGCTTATCCTTAACAAGCAGGATTTGAGGCCAGAGAAATTTCAAGGAAAATTTTTATTAAGGAAAATGTCTGATATCAAAGTCACCTGAGATACCTATTTTTTAAGAAGTAGAAAGTCACCAGACATTTTGTTCCTTCCTCTTTCTTCCCCCTTCCCTTGCCAGCATGCTTATTGATAGCAATTACTTTATCAGTTGTCTTAGGAAAACAAATTCCCTATAGCAGAAGTCAAAATATGATCTTGTGGTCATAATTTTTAAATATCTCTTCCATTAATGAGAAGAAATATGTAGTAATGATATCTTACTACATATTTCTAAATATGAATAAATTGAATAACTTGATAAAATGAATTAATCTTGGGCAATAGCAGTAGATGTGGCCACAGCTCTGTCCCCACCCTACCCTGGTGCCCAGGACTTACAGGTGAGAAGGAAGGAGAGAGCCAAGAGGGTAAGGATGTACGCAGCTACTATCAGAGCCCAACTGAGGCTTGAGCTCCGAGCATTTCATTGTGGGGTTCCACTGCTATGAGAGAATATGGGAATGAGGGGAAACAACACAAAGAGATGAACTTAAAGCAAAGTCTAGTATCATGTGGGGAAACCTAACATGGGTAATTTTTCTTACTGTAATAGATAAATTGCCTGCCCCCATTGCATCCAGAAGATTTATAAGGGATGAACTTTGGCCCTTGAACACTTATTAAATATCATCCTATCTTTGTTACCTCTGCTTCTTTCTAATTCTCACATCACTGGATCAAGGGAACTTGAACATCTGTTCATAGATTTGGTCCTAACCCTCTGCCAACATTAACCACAAAGCACTAGAAATAGAACAAAGAGACAAATGAGTGGCCCAAAGTAGCATCTAGGCTTACCATACTATCCTACCTGGGCAAGAATCCAAGGCCAATTATAAATTGTCAAGACCCTGATGGGTTTCAGATCATGGACCCATGCTGATTTTCACAGTAGGCATGAGTTATTAAATGTCTAATCATTTGTTCACTGATTCATTTTGGATGTCCTTGGTCACAGGGTCTGAGGATCATTTTCTCGGATGCATCACGGCTCATCTTCAGGCTCAGTTCCTCCAGTGGCGTGCGCGCCACCATCAGACTGTACGCAGAGAGCTACGAGAGGGATCCCAGCGGTCACGACCAGGAGCCACAGGTATGAAAGCAGAGCTGCACTCTCCACACCACATGTCTCACCACTCCTAGCAAATTTAGAGAGCTCCTGCAGGCCTCGAGTGAAATGGCATATTGACAGCTTCAACTAACAAAAAACTTGCCCTCTAGCATCTATGAGTTCAGACCAGCATTTCCCAAATAACTTGCCTCCCTTGACTGTTCTCCAATTTAATATGAGTGATATTAAGAAAAGGTACTTGATATAGAAACTTAAGAAAATTTTGAGTTAGAGTCCAACTAGTTGAACTCCTCAGATCTGGATTATGCTCATGTAAGTTATGAATCTCCAAGGTTTTGGAAAACTCTGGGTTGGACCATAACCTTGAGATACCAAAATAGATGCAACTCTGGGCTTCTCCTCTGAGACTGTTGCAGCAATCATAAATAGCTCAACCATAAGCCTCCCACTCCCATAGTCATTAAAGCAGACCACATTGATTACTACCAGAAAGAGCCCACTGGATGGTGGGCATGTTGTGCTACACTGCTGGTCTCTTCTGCTTCCTTGGTCTATACTTCAACTTGGGTTTTGCAGGGTCCTTGACAAAATGATTCCTTGAGCAGAAACATCTGCAACACATTTGGGAAAAAGTAGAGAAACAAGAGAAATATTACTTTTCATTGCAGAGATGCTCAGAATTTCCAGCTATAGTTTGCCCTGAATGCATTCAGACAGTAGGGAGGGTTTCCTTTCTTTGTCATTTAGTTTATTTTTCATGGTATCTTTCTCTGGGAATCTTAGGGAACTTGGTAATAATGGTGCTATATGGATCCGCACACCTGTTCCTATCACCAAAAGATCTGTCTAGTGTAAAAATCATCCCAGATGGGGAAGTAGAGGCCTGAGAACTATTCTCAGGGTCATGGGGAGCATGAGAGGGCAGAGCACGTGGCCTGCATTCAGTCCTTGGCCCTTCCTGTCAGGATCACGGGCTTTCCATGCAGAGGAGGGGCCATGCTCTGCCAAAATAATTTGTTAGTGAGTACATTTCGCCCAAGATAGTACCAAATCATGGAAGAACTAGATAGAGGCTTACCCTCTCTTTCCGAATAAAGCTCTCCTCTATGCCCCATGTTGGGAAAGGAGATTAAAGCCAGGCCTGGACGTCCAGAGCTACGTACAGGGTGAGGAATGATATTCCTGGACTCCCTTGCTCTGACTCATTCTGACTTGGGGCTATTTTTTTCTCAACATTCTTTACCCTATTTGCACAGGGTAAGTGGTTGTGATACTTGCTTATTATTATTTACCTTCCTCCGTGAGTGCAGGTCATTAGGCATGTGTGGAAACAATCTTATACACAGAGGAGTCTCTCTGAGGTGGTCCATAAAAGCAAAGTGGTGCTTTTTATAAGGCTTCCTTTGAAGCCAAAAACTTCTGTAGGCCTGCTTTTATGAGTAAAGAAAACATAAATAGTGCTTGTTTTAGTCTCCATTACTTACATATATTCCATGCTGTTAGCTTAAAGAGTTTTCAAGTTTGGATGTTTGGGGATCTCTTCATTGATGGTGCTCTTCTGATCACGGATATGCCCTCGCTTCCCAGTCCTGAGTAAGAGTTTTTCCAGACCTAACTAGTTGGGCCTCAAAGTATTTAGCACATGATCTAGCTAAAAATGTTATATTAAAATAGAACTTCTTGTTAAAATAGCATACATCAATGACTCACCAACTTAAGCGCTATTAAATAATGTATTTTCGTCAAGTAGAATACAGAGTAAAATTTTAAAAGAAATCTAAACACCCAAGGAAAGGGAGAAGATTCTCTGAGCAGGCCAGCCTATGGTAATCACTGCTCAGCTCGAGCTAGGCCCTTACTTTGTAGTTTGGGGGCTCCTGGTAAATGTTGCTTTATAAGTCCACCTACTTCTGTCTTCCAAAAGCTCTGGAGTGAAAAGCTTTTGGCTAACAGAGATTAGAGATAAGGCATGCTCTGGAGCTGCTGGTGTTATTACTGATCTAGAGCCTAATAGGGAAAGACTAGTTAGTGTTGCCTTCTCAGTTGCAGAGAGAACCTCTCCTACCTTTTCATCTTGTTCTTATTTTCAGCCCAGAAAGCACAGGACAAATACCTACCCTGCTCCCGGCTCTCATCCCCCATGCCTATATACACACTCAGACACCCATTAAAGTAACTCTCCAACCTGCAGAGGTTCCATTGATAATCTTACTCCAATTCAACAGATAGGGTTTAATGTTTAACCCACCCTAGCCCAATGGCTATCAACATTCAAGTTATTTTACAAGAAGGCAGAGAGTTCCTCTTAGCTGGCTTATTAGCATCTGGCCATTGGATTTTTTAAATTTTATTATTTTTAAATTTTTTTCTTTGTGGTACTGGGGATTGAACCCAAGGGCATTCTACCTCCGAGCTACACCCCCAGTCCTACTTTTTATTCTTTATTTTGAAACAGGGTCTCACTAAGTTGTGAAGGGCCTCACTAAGTAGCTGAGGCTGGCCACAAACCTGCGATCCTTTGTCTCAGCCTCCCAAGTACTGGGATTACAAGTGTGCACTACCACGCCTGGCATTGGCCATTGGATTTTGAACATGGGTTGTTTCTTTTTAGACAACATATGTGCACAGAACATATTTTAAACATATGTGCCTGTTACCTTGCAGAGGTATTTATAACTATCGTAGTGATTTAACTAGGAAAACTTGTGATATAATCAATATGCCATGAGTCTCCTACATGTAGATTTTCCATTTGTGTCCTCTTGTATAAGTGATTGTGACATTTGCTTTATGTTAATCTCAAATAATTTTTACCTATATCAAAAATCTTTTACCTATGACTTGGGGGTAAAGGGAGGAGGGCCCTGAGGATAGGTGTTTGCTTTGTCCTCCCTCTGTGGCATAGATACGTCAGGATGGAAAGCATCCAAAGGCCTATTGCTGGAAGGTTACATGGTTTTAAAAATTCAAGATTAATTTTACTGGAGATTTTGCTGGAGATCAGTGGGCCTTCAATGATCTCTCGAGCCAGCTGGTAATAATTTGGAATGAGGGATGATACAGAAGGGTATAAATTCACAGGTAACCAGAAACAGAATGATTGTTTCCATCTTCTTTCCCACCCAACTTGTTAGCAGGACTGCTAAATTAATTTTTATTCACTTTCTTCTCTAGTTCCTAAGCCCATGGGTGGAGCAACTAATGAACAGTAGATGGTCCAATAGGAAAGGATGATGTTTTGTTAAGGACTAGGATAATCATTCATCAGCGTGGGGGCTAACCAACCATTGGCTTTGATAGTTTTATTGTAGAATATAACCACACCCCAGCCCACCCCAATCCTTGGGAGGACCCCGACTCTCTCCAACCTTCCTTGAAACTGAGAAATGTATGTATTTCTTTTTTTTTTTTTTTTTTGCGGTACCAGGGATTGAACCCAGGGGCGTTCTACCTCCGCACTACACCCCCGGCCCTATTTTTTATACTTTATTTT
>PVJS01037754.1:0-19745 GCA_004027185.1 Glis glis
CTCCGCCTCCCAAAGTACTAGGGTTACAAGAGAGAGAGAGAGAGAGAGAGAGAGAGAGAGAGCTGAGGCTGGCCGCAAACCTGGATCCTCAGGTCTCCGCCTCCCAAAGTACTGGGGATACAAGCGTGCGCCACCACGCCCGGCTCCATTCCCAGTTTTCTAAGGAATCTCCACACTGATCTCTATAGCAGCTGAACTAGTTTGCAATCCCACCAACAGTGTAGAAGAGTTCCTATTTCCCCACATCCTCGCTAACATTTATTGTTATTTGACTTCTCGATGATTGCCATTTTGATTGGGGTTAGATGGAATCTCAGTGTAGTTTTGATTTGCATCTCCCTGATTGCTAATGATGTTGAACATTTTTTCAGGTATCTATTGGCCATTCTTATCTCTTCTTTTGTGAAGTGTCTATTCAATTCAGTTGCCCATTTTTTGATTGGGTTATTTATTTTTCCAGGTGTAAAGTCTTTTAAGTTCTTTGTGTATTCTAGATATTAGTCCTCTGTCAGAGGGATAGCTGGTAAAGATCTTTTCTTATTCCATGGGCTTTCTTTTTGATTCTTGTTGGTTTCCTTTGATGTGCAGAAACTTTTTAATTTAATGCCATCCCACTTATTAATTCTTGTTTTAATTTCCTGAGTTTTGGGGGTCTTGTTGAGCAAATTTCTACCTGAGCCTATATGATGGAATGTTGAATCTATGCCCTCTTCTAGTAGCTTCACAGTCTCTGGTCTAACTTCCAGGTCTTTGATCCATCCTGAGTTGACTCCTGTGCAGGGTGAGAGGTAAAGATTTAGTTCCATTTTTTTTTTTTTTTACACATGGATAACCAATTTTCCCAACACCATTTGTTGAAAAGCCTGTCTTTTCTCCAGTGTATGTGTTTGGCCCCTTTGTCGAAGATCAATTGACTATAAGTGTGTGGATTTCTTTCTGTATCTTCTATTCTGTTCCATTGGTTCATGTGCCTGTTTTTGTGCCAATACCATGCTGTTTCTATTAGTATAGCTCTGTAGTATAATTTGAAGTCAGGAATTGTGATGCCTCCTGCATGGTTCTTATTTCTGAGAATTGGTTTAGCTCTTCTGGGTCTTTTGTTTCTCCATATGAAATTTATGACTGATTTTTCTAGGTCTATGAAAATGCAATTTTCTATTACTGACTTCCTGGTGCAAATATAGGCTCATATCCTTCATTTTATTCCATTGAAACTTAATTATCTATCTACTATAGACTGAATGTGTTCTCTCTAAATACATATGGGAGATGTGTT
This sequence comes from Glis glis, assembly GCA_004027185.1. NCBI lineage: Eukaryota > Metazoa > Chordata > Mammalia > Rodentia > Gliridae > Glis > Glis glis. The sequence continues at coordinate 1,277 of PVJS01037754.1, forward strand.
CCTGCTTTTTGTTCATGAGGGCTACCCTTGTGAGTGGAATTCCTCATACCATTATGAAAGAGACATGGGAGAATTCCCCTACCCTTCTACCATGTGAGGACACAGCAAGAAGAAAGATGTCTAAGAACCAAGAAGCCAGATCCTTACCAGACAATTAATCTGCAAGCCTGGACTTTGCAACTTCAGAAACTGAGAAATAAACCTTTGGTATAGCATCTGGAATGGACTGAGATGCTAGTTCTCTCTTTCTCTCTCTCTCTCTCTCTCTCTCTCTCTCTCTCTCTTTCTCTCATAGAAATGTTATGGAGTAAAATTCAATATGAGAGAGTTTATTTTCTAAACCAACCCAAGAGTATATTCATTTCCTGAAGTATCATTCAGGAAGTATTTTTATCTACAATATTATCTGGGAGAAGAAAACCCAGTGCAAGTACTATAGAATAGTTCTATTCAACTATAAAAATATAAAAGGATAGCTTGAAGGATATATTGTAGCCTAATGTTTTAGTAATGTATGATTTATATGAGTAAAAGGAATTACATGAATATATGGAATTATTACTAGCAATATGAAAAAGGTCGTTTTGAACTCAGAGAACATAAAATGTTTTTATAGGAATTAGGTTCTCAACATATATTAATTCATTTTTTACTTAAGAATCTGTTTTGTTTTTGTTTTGTTTTGTTTGCAGTGCTGGGGATGGAACTCGGGGCCTCCAGCATTCAGGCAGGTGCTCCCCTACTGAACTTTACTTCCACCCCTTATTTTTGCACTTGAGAACAGGATAATTCCCTGGTCCCTTATCAGACACTCTGTAAACCTGAGACGGAGACAGGATTTGCTCTCCTAAGTATAGACATTTTTTTAGGAGCCATGTGTCATCCCAATGGAGAATGGATCAATTGTCACGAATACTTCTATTTGCAATCCTTTAGTGTATTAGTGTGATACTGATAAGAAAAACAACAACAACAACGCAACTTCTTGTTTAAAATAAAACTCTTAGAAGCAGATGGCCAAGTGATGAAACTGTTTCTGGACACCAAGGGATATAATCCACCTCATCTATCATTTTTCAGCATTTATATCTTTCTTTGGAAACAGTTTGTTTTGTTCCAAACTTCTCACTCATCCTGAATCTAGTAAAATTGTTTTTCTTTGGGGAACAAGATTATTGTTCTTCTTGTAGGTGCATAAAGATGAAGGTTATTTAGGTCAGTTATGAAAGAGGGAAATAAAGAAGAGTAAAGGAACTGGGACTATTCTGATTTGACATAAATATAAAATGAAAGAAACAGACTTGTAGCTTTTTATTAGTGCTCACCAGGTAGGATGTGGAGAGGATTCTAGAACATTCCCTTATATACTTGCTTCCTAGTTTAAAATTTCTACTTTTCTTTTATGCCATAGTATTTGAGTTATTTCAATTAATTGTTTTAAAGAAAAAATGTGACTTTTAAAACCTTCATTTCATAATAAAAGGAAGTGGAAGACCTAGGACTTCAAATTTGCTTTGCATCCCTAGCTCTGGCTTCTCCTTTGCAGCAACTGATTCTTCCTGGAAGGACAGCAGAATCATTATCACTCTCTTAGTTATGATAGACACTTATCAAAAAGGCTCCTAAAATCTTTCCATCTCTTTTCAAGTTGACTTAAATTCCATTGCACCTTATTTCTATGAATTTTATTCTATATTTTTTATATATCACCAGATACATTCTCTGCTTTGGGTGAAAAAAGAAAACATATAGCAATATCAGGTCCTTTCATTATTAATAAGGGTAAAACATTTCATCTGACTATTCCAGTTAGGATAGTCCAAATATGCATTTTTGTTTGTTTATTAAGAAAACAATAATTGAATGGCAATAGTTATAAGTACAGGTATACCATAATATGTCAAAATTATAAGATTACTACTATTTGTAGAACTATGGACAACTCCATTCACCAACTGTATAAATTTAGAAGTTGAAAGTTATTATTATTATTATAGGTACAAGGAATTGAATTTGAGGACATTCTACCTCTGAGCTACGCCTCTATCCCCTTTTGTTTGTTTTGAAACAGGGATTCTCTATGTTGCTGAGTGTCTCACTAAGTTATTGAGGCTGGCCTCAAACCTGTGACCTTTCCTTCTTAGCCTCCCAAGTACTAGAATGACAGGTGTGTACCACTGCATCCTGCAAAAGTTATTTTTTGCTAAGTATTGAACTCAGAGCCTTACGCATGATAAACACGTGCTCTACCACTGCTCTACCCTCAGACTCTTACACGTGCTTTACCCTCAGACCCTTACATTTAATTTTCATACAAAGGTTTAATCATATTTAAAATAAAAGAAAAAATTAAATTTAAAATAACAAATATATTCTCTAATTTATTCCACTTAAAACTTCTATTCATTTAAAAACAATGAATATGCACGTGTGAAACACTTCTATGTGGCAGACATCACCCTATATACTTTAATTTCATCATTTAGGTTACAGATCTCTTATAGATGGTGATAAATAAAAGTCTCTACTTGGGTTCATGTTTGGAGATTTAGCATAAATAGGACATTTGGAATTGTGATAACGGATAAGGCTCAGTACATTGATGAGAAGCTCGGCCTTTTAAATATGGGAATAACTATAAACATGCATCATTGATTGGTAAATCAAATAGCTGTATAATGAAGCAGAAGATGAAATCTCATTGCAGGCTACTCAACTAAGAGCTATTCAGATAAGGAGAAGACAGAAGTTTAAATCAGCAAGACCAGAAAGCATTAGGTGTCGTGGCCGTCAAGGCAGAGAGGACTCTGGGAGCACAAGGTGGTCATAGGGAAATCTGTGATGTGGGAGCTCAGGCAGGAAAGGACTGCTTAGCTGAAGTGTTACTTAAACCAAGAACCAAACTTCAAGGAAGAGGAGAAGGCATGATGTAGTGGGGCACACCTGTAATCCTAGCTACTCAGGCTTAGGCAGGTGGGATTTCAAGTTTGAGGCCAGCCTAGGCAACTTAGTGAGACCCTGTCTTCAAAATAAAAAGTAAAAAAAGGAATTGGGGATGTAGCTCAATGATAGAGCACCCCTGGGTTCAATCCCTAGTACCCCCCCAAAATGAAGAGAAATAGCATTTTTTGGGCAGATAAATATGCATTAGCAAAGTCCTCTTTAATGTCTATGAAAACAATTCATCAAAGTGATCATAAAATTTCATGTAACAAAGCTGTTTTACTGAAGACTCCTGAAAAGGAATGATAATATATCTTACTTATTCAAGAAAGATTGCCAGCTTCAATCAATCTATGTACTATATAGAGTTTTTCTTATGCAAAGTAACATAAGACATGTGTTTATTACCATTGCTCCAAACTCAAAGTGACTATACACAGTCATTGACAGGGTAGCAATTTTTAATGTCTGATTTTGTCTGATTAATATATCCCAAAATCTGAATTCTTCCCACCACAGTCAGCACCAACAGCCCTTGCCTGATACTGGAAAGGCCTCACACGAGGTTGTCCTGCTGCTGAACGTGCTGTCCTACCGACTGTTCTCCAGCTAGCCAAATGAAGATCAAAGACAACATCTCTCACTCATCTGTTCAAAGGCCAATCCTTAATTGGCACTGTCCTAAAGAAAACCTGCCACCCATCCTTAACCAACATTGCTCTGGGATCTCTGGAATTGCTTCCCACTACCTTCCCTGGTGCTTTCTTTTCTCCAAACCCTCCCACCCCTGTTGCTGTTTACTGAACATGTCAGTAATTCAGAAAAGCTCCTACGTCAGGTCTTTTGCCCTTGTTAGTTCCTCTGTCCGTCACCCTCTTTCTGATACCCATTACCTGCCTCTTCAGCTATTTTTTCTTGCATGTTTGTTTTCAATCATTTCCATGAAGTACCCCCGATCAACTTTTTAAAGAAACGTTTATACTTTTATTTGCACATTGTACTTACACATCATACTGAGGGTCAATGTGATACAAACATACATGCGCACAGCATTTGACGTATTTCCCTCCCCACCCCACCCTACTCCCACCTTTCCTCCCAGTATGTTAGTGAGCTTGGTAGTAACACCTTCATATATGGATATGAACTGTTTGAAAAGCAACCACTCCCTCACTTCCCTGGCAGTCCTTGTTCCTCTGAACACTCCGATTTGCTTTTCTCATAACCCTTATCACCACCTGATACAATTTTTACTTTGTTGTTTTTCAGTTTCACCACATTCAAATGTGAACTCCATTAAAAAGGGTATTTTTGTCTCTCTTTCCAAATTTTTTATTTTATTTTAGACATATCACTGATGTCTAAAATAAGACTTGGCACACAACAGAATAAATATTTTTTGAAACAAATCAGTGGATGCCATGAACATTGAGAAATCTAGATTTTTACTTAGAATCACTTCCCTACCCATTCTTTCATCTTAGTTATTATCTTTCACCAATTCTTTGATTCTATTGTCAACCTGTTTTCCTAGCATTGTGTTACAGACTCTGCCATCAACCTCTAGGTCATTTTTCAGTTGAATTAGGATAACAGATGCTAAGTGGGTTTGTGCAGCCAACTTTTCCCCTTTTAAAAATCTGTAATATATATATATGTAATATATATATATGCATATTATAAAATTATAAGGGTAAATTAATATTTATCATTTGAAAATATGATGACTTATGTAAAACATAAAATGATATATATATATATACATATACATATGGATATAGTCCAAAATGATAATTCATTCTCAAGGATATTTCTATATAAAAGCCCAAAAATTGTCAATGTCTTACCTATTATTGAAGTACACTTTCCTACTCATACAACTTCAGACCCTTCATGATGTGGCCCCAGGTCCTTCCCTGTGTTTTAGTCTACATGAAACTATTTGCTCTTTCTGCAGAGAGATGTGGTATCCTTGCACATCCACCACTCAGCGTTCCTTCAAACTTGTAGGAGCAATAGCTGTCCACGGACTTCAGTGCCACCCACCAACCCTGAAGCCATGCGTCCCCTGGGCTGATTCCAATCAAAGGTTGAGAGCAGATAAGGAACTGGTGCAGGTGCACTCTCTCTCAGCTGCCCCATCAGCCTGACCAAGTGTTTCTTAGGCCTGCATTGAGTGTTGAGCCCTTGCCTACCCTTGCTTCCTTGCCCACCTCTTCTTTCACAGATATGAGACCTGTATTAATGTCAAATCTCTCCTGTGTTCTCCTGGTCCCTCCCTCTTATCCTTCAATTAGTGTCTTGCAGACTTTCTCCCAGCTCAGAGCCTGCTTCTGTTGGAGGATGTGAACTGACCTGTTGATCCTCCAAAAACTTCCATGGGGAAGGAAAGAGACCAAATAATGTTCTGTGCACATATGAAGGTATCACTATGAATTTTACTATCATGTAAAATTACAATGCATCAATAGTTTTTTATTCATGTTTTTCAACTCTTTGCTCTTTCCATTTCCTCTTTCTCTTTCTATCCATCCAAAGATTATTTGGCCATAAAATGGCCAGCTCAAATCTCCAATGAGCCTCTTATCTGTCTTGTCGGTAATATTTCAAACATGTAAAATTTTAAGAAGTTTGGATTATGGCTCTTTCTGCACACGATCTCAGCCTCCCATTAGAATGTAAGCCCCTTGATGGCAAGAACTACATCTTATTTATCTTTGTAAGGTATAAACATAGCAATCGGGAAATTCTAGAAATTCAATATACATGTAATAAATGAGTTTGCTGAGGGTCTTGTATTAAAAGAGAGTGAGACTGAGATGCCAAAATAAACTACTATTTATGATCTAGAGCCTTTCTTTGCATTTATATCTAAATCCATCATAGCATTCCAATGTCTAATAAATCTGAATACAGTTCTCTAAGATGGTCCTGCAATGGCCAGTCTGGAACTGGTCCACAAATAAGAATCTAGGAAAATGACACTGTATGGTAGTAGACAAAAATACAATAATGGGTGGTTAAACAAGTAAATATGTGTGTAGTATAATCCCCACAACCCTAGAACATGTTAGAAAAACAGTAAAGACCAAATCAGAGAGGCTTGGAATGGAAGATTTCTAAAGAATATGAAAAGCTAGGCATTCAAGGACACATTTTATCACACAGAGAAGGTATAATATGAAATAAGAATAAGAAATTGATTTTTATCATGTACAGATATGATGACTTCTGTAAAACATAAAATAAAATAATAGTTTCTAAATGTCTTTTCTTAAGTGGAGAAGAAACACTATTTTGGTAAATTAATAGCATTTATAGCAATTTAAAACATTATTCTATCATTCCTAAGTCATTGTTGAAGCTCTGAGAACTTTAACAAGTTACCCAATAAATTGTAATAAATATTTTATTTCTATCAATGTATTTCACATACATTTCAGAACACCAACTTTGGAATTTTAGTGGGAAATGTGTAAAAAGGCTGTATGAATAAAAAATTTTGAAAATGACTAATATGAAGTACACATGTAACATTTTGTATATTCATCAGTGGCAACATTAATATTGCTAACATTAGCAACATTCTCAGTTTACTGGCCAATGTCCAAATAACTCTTTTTGTGCAATTAGCAATTTATTAAGAGGTATTTCTATGATGTTTTAGTGTTCAGTCTAATGTTATTGTCAGGAAATTATGACTACTTTGTACATGAAGGTGTACAAGCAAATCATAATTAATGAAATGATTTTGGATTTCAAAAGAAATTACAAGTTACTAATAAGTAAGTTGTTAATGTTTTGGTAAACTCCTTTAGAATCAACGACTCTATTTTAATATCTTATTAAGCTGACAGTCAACAGATGTAGTGAATGTTGTGAATGGCTAAGAGTCAACAGAAGACACAACCCAAGAACTAACCTCTTCATGAAGAATATGTAGCCCAGCACCTGTGAGGCTCAGGGTTTGATCCCTAGCACCCCATCCCCAAACACACACACACAGACACACATAAAGAATATGTAGTTATGTTGGCTATGATGTACTGACATATGTATTGGTGATAATTAAAAACAAAGCTATGAAATAATTTTTGTGTTACCATTATAAAATCCAACGGAATAACTTTTGTTATTTTGCAAAATGTACACATAGTAACTTTTTGATTAGGAAATCATTAAACCTTTGCCAATCACTGAGGTGATCCTACATTAATGCAGTAAGAGTGATGGTATAAGAACTTGCCAAAATAATTTAAAAATATGCATCCATATCTGATTGTCCAATAGAATGTACAATTTATCACATTGGTAACAACAGAGGAACTGATTCAAATATAAGGATAGTAGAGGACATTGGCAATCACACATGATAAAGGTTGTACGTGGTGACAGGATATTGAACAGTGTTGTGCTTTTGTTTCTTTTGTTATACATTTAACCAAACATCATCTGTGCTTAACAGCTATCTCATGGAGCAGCGTATTTCTTTATATGGATAATTTTGAGGTGTGTTGAAAGCCTATAAGTATTTTCTGTATTCACTGCCTTGTACTTCAAATTCTCTGTTCTTAAAATGATAAAATCCTTTCTTACGTTTAGTAGTACACTTATTAATATCTGAAATACAAACTGACTACATTATTTTAATTGTTTCCTGGATGCTATCTGCAAGAGTCAGTGGTTCTACTATTTTGCTTTTTTAGATTTTTCTTAATTTTTTATTATTAATTTAATTTAATTTACTTAATTTCAAACCACTTTATCAAGGTCTGATAGATATGCAAAAACATGTGTATATTTAACACATAAAACAATACAACTCAGTGAGTTTGTAGACAATTTTACACTCCTGGAACCATTTTCACAATATATGACATAAACATATCCATCACCTCTAAAAGTTTCTACCTGCCTGCTTATATGTTATTTTGTGTGTGTGTTCTGTGTGTGAGATGAAAACACTTAAGATTCACCTTCTTAGCAAATTTTTAAGTAAACCATGAAGTACTGTTAACTACAGATGGTCTGCTTTACAATCTCTAGGACTAAATCATCTGGCATAGCTGAAATATTGTTCCCCATGACCAATACCTCCCTTCTTCTCCTTCACCACAGTCCCTGGCAACAACCATTCTATCCTCTGCTCCTATAAATTAAACATGTGTAGATTCCTCATACAAGTGAGAGTATACAATATTTTTCTTTCTGTAACTGGATTATTTTCTTTAGTATAATGTCCTTTAGATTTATCCATGTTGCCACAAATGGCAAGATTTCTTCTTTGTAAAGCCTGAATAGAATTCCAGTGTATGTAAATGACCCATTTGCATTGTCTCTTCACTCATCTCTGGACACTGAGGCATCTTCCATCTGTTCGGCAGGTGAAAAGACATTATTTTGGTCTTATACATTCACCTCTTTGCTTAATTGTGCTCTAAGTTATTGTTTAATTTTTAATTTGAAAGTATACCAATAGTTTTAATCTCTTTGTGTTATATTACCTCTCATTCTAGATTTTCATTTGTTTCCCTCAAAATACATTTTGAGAAAAAATATAATTACAAATTTATGTACATTAAGAAGTGGTACTTCTTAATGACTCTATGTCTTCATGTTTCTGCAAAAATACCTGTGCTCAGAGCTCTACCTATGTACACATTTCTAAAAAAAAAAAAACAAGCAAAAATTAACACACTTCGGAAACTCTGTCTTTTCTGACATTGATTTTACTTTTTCTTTGTTAAATGAAAATCCAAGTTCTAAAAACTATATGTGGTAGCTAGATAGAAATTGGGAAAGAAACGAGAGCTCAGATAGAGGAGCAGAGACTCCAGTGGAGTGAGAGAGGGGTTGTAGGGGAGGAAGGAGAAGGGATAGAGATGTGAACAAGGTAATAGCTGGGCATGGTGGCGCACGCCTATAATCCCAGTACTTGGGAGACTGAAACAGGAGGATTGCAGGTTCGAGGACAGCCTCAGCAAGTAGTGAGACTCTCATCAACCTAGTGTGACCCCATTTCAAAATAAAAATAAAATAGGGCTGGGGGTATAGCTCAGAGGTAGACTGCCCCTGGGTTGAATCCCCAGTACACACAAAAATGAAGGTAATAGTTTAAATAATGCTATTTATATTTACCAATGTCAATATCAATGACATGGACAGAGAAGGGGTGGGATCTGGAGGGAAATGCGCCAAGTGTCGTATGCATGTATGCTCCTATCATTCTAGGCCTCAGTATGATGTATTATTACAATGCACCAATAAAACTACTTAAAAAAGAATAACTCTGGGAATCTCCAACCTATCAAAAATATTCAAATTACATAACGAAGCTAAAATAAAATTAATGAAAGGATATTGTATCCCGGTTAATGGTGAAAAAAGTTTAGATTTTTTAGCTGGATTGAAGGTACAGTTAATCTCTATGAATTGAGGATACATTTTTCATCTTATTCAACCAGAATATACAGATTAATAACTTATATATTATTAATATGTCTTTATTATCTCTGTTGAATTCTATTTTATAGAGTTTTACATAATTAATGCAGCATTTTAATCATGTTACAATAACAAAAGACATTCTAGAAAGATAACTGGGTTAGGTACATTTGGTGATGTCTAGTGGGATGCATTCTTACCTCAGCCTTAAATAAGTAATTAGAGAGAGCAACGAAAAATGTGTCACTAGCATTATGAAGAGGAGAGTGTCTATCAGCCTTCAGCTGGGAATAGGAAATATGACTATTTAAAATAATGTACAAACAGAATAGGGAGACAATCAACTCTGGGGCTGGACATTTAAGTGTCTCTTTAAGACCTCCTGAGTCCGATATGTTTTTTTTTCTTTTTTTTTCCTGTTTCTATCAGGGGTGTTGTTCATGTAGTAACGGGAAAAAATTGACCAGGAAATGGTCAGCAGAAAACTGAATAGAGAACACAAAGGACTCCTTAAGTGGGACGTGTCAGAATATAGATCATGTTTGCTCAAGGTACTCTGAGAGCTGCATCTATGAACACCAGAGAAGGTGGTTCTGGAAAGTGCCTTTATGAGATTGCAAATATAAACTTGTCATGATCAAATTATTAGCACGGCCTGAGAACACTCATTTTGAAACAGGTTAACAGTTCAGTAGAAAAGAGATTTTTTTTTAGTCGGTTTTAATTTTCTGGCACAGGCAAATTTCCTCTAAAGATAGAACATGGATTAAAAGTTTATGGATATGACATTTTCACCATGATTTTCTGGTATATTGTCATTTAATCTTATATTGGGAGTATTTTTACTGATGAGAAGTTACACATCTTTTTATCACACACCCTAACAGTTAGGGGTCAAAAATTAGAAAATTTCAATTTATTTGTTTTTCCTTCAAGGGAAAAATTTTTCTATGAGTGAAATCTTACACCAATAATTTAAAGTGACTCCTGATGGAAATATTTGCAGTACTAAAACAATAAAGATACTGATCTATCAATAATGCCCCGAGAACCCTAAGGTCTATAATCTCTATAAGAAGCAGTATTTATGTCCTTATCGAAGAGTTTTTAAAACAACAAAGATACATAATGGGGAAAAAATAAACATCTAATATTCACTTCCAATGTGTTAGTGATTTTAAAATATATGTAAAATATTACTATATGAAATACAAAGTATATTTGCAAGTGTTAAAAAATGAATTAAGTTTTGCTCGCTTATAAACAATATTGACAAATAAGCATTGGAAACTTAAAAGAACACCAACAGAGGCGATATAGTACTCAGATTCTAATAATTGGCAATAAACAATATTCTAATAAATGATTTCATCCTTTTCTGAACAAGCTTGATTTTAGACAAAGAATGAATTAATCTCAATGACCAGCAGAAGATAGACAGATCTCTCAACATAAATTAGTATTTTCTTAATAACTTAGTTAACAAGAATGAATCCCCACAACCTCATTGCATGCATATATGGATTGTTAATGTTACACTTCAAAATCTATAAAGTGAAAATCAGTCAGGTGTGGTGGCGCACGCTTGTAATTCTCGTACTTGGGAGGCTGAGACAGGAGGATCACAGGTTCACAGCCAGCCTCAGCTACTTTGTGAGGCCCTCCACAACTTAATGAGACCCTGTTTCAAAATAAAGAATAAAAAATAGGACTGGGCTGGGGGTGTAGCTCAGAGGTAGAATGCCCCTGGGTTCAATCTCTCGTACCGCAATAAATAAATAAATAAATAAATAAATAAATAAATAAATAAAGTGAAAATCAAAATTCTTTGACAAAATGCCCTTCCCCAGACAATCCTGTGAAACCAAGTTTGGTATAGCCAATAGTTTTCTCCATAGTTCTGTTATTAAATAAGAAAAATATTAATACTCTAGGAAAATTCTGTACAAGCCTAACTTTGGTTGAAAATAGGCCATATGTCCCCTATCCACTATCACTATTTTGTTCTTTGATAAAGAATTTAAAAGGATGTTATTCTTTAGGAATAAAGCATTTTAAATTATATGACTCAATAACAGATTATCTACAAAGGCAGGCCTCATTTGTACATATCTGAGACAAAATTTAGTTCATGATTTAATTAAAAAATATCGGTCTCCTACCAACATGGTTCAAATTTCAGTCATCAGGGTATATTAACTGTGGGTGATGTGGAGTTTGTAGAGTTACACAGTGCAGTATTTGCTTTCATTTCACAAGGTACCAAGTAAATATCAGTGACCAACCTTGGCATATCTTTCAAAGTACACAGACAGTAAAGCATGTAATTCTGTTGCCTTCTGTCTCTCAATGATAAACCCAAGTGATATTTTACAAAAATGGAAATTTAAAACAGGTAATTGACAAAGGAAAGTACAGCAAAGAAACAAAAAGTGATAACATCAGAAGTAGAATTTGGATGGAACGTGGCTGTGTTCCATAAGAAATAGCTAAGTGTGGGGATGTTGACACTGCAGCTCTTAAAGAGACGCTGGGTCTGCAGCCCAGGAACTTAGTGAAGGCGAAGTTATGGATATAAATGAGGACAGTGGCTGTGATGAAAAAGATGATGATGCCCTAGAGGCAGTGACGCAGCAGAAAATCTTCACAGTTAAGGAACTCTTAGAGATACTTGGGAATGTTGGAACTGCAAATGATAAAATATTGCAAACTGATGCAAACTTACAAGAGTATAACAATTCACCAACGTCTATGAAAGATGCATATTCCATATTATAGGTTATACAATGAGAATAAAAAGACAAGCCATGTTTAAAGTACTCTTGATAAGATATTTTTTCCAAAAAAATAATAAAACGTTAATCTTCAATGTTTCTAAGGTTGTAAATGACAGTGTAATAAAAATTAGTATGACGATTTGTTCATTTGTCTATACATTTATAACCAACAAGGAGAGAATTTCAATGTTTGGGGAAAATAGATGGTCACAGAATTTTAAAAAAATATTTTTTTCATTGAGTACTAAGATCTCTTTCTACAGTTTTAGCTTGCAGAGTTATACACATATACGCACACACATATATAAATATAATATATAATATATAATTTATATATAAATATAATATGTAATATATAATTTATATATATAAATATAATATGTAATATATAATTTATATATATAAATATAAAAATATATATTTTTTCACACATGGTACTGGGAATTGAACACAGAGGTGTTCTACCTCTGAGTTATACTTCCATTACTTTTTTTTTAAAGTTTTTTTGTTTGTTTGTTTTGAAACAGGGTCTCCCAAGGTTGTTGAGAATCTGGCTAAGTTACTGAGGCTATCCTTGAACCTGTGATCCTCCTGTCTCAGCCTCCCAAGTACTGAGATTACAGGCATGTGCCACCGTGCCCACCTGTCACAGTTATTTTTAAGGTCCTTTACTAATGTGCAATACCTGTATTTTACTGTTCCCTCAAGAAAACCTGTGTGCTAAAACCCTGCACTAGGCTTTGAGTTTCAGGCCTTGGAAAAGTATTTGATATGCTCTGTGAGAGCAAAGATTAAAGGATACAAGAATAAATCTTCTTAGTACCAATTTTACAAATATGTCACAAACCCCATTTTATTCTAATCTACAGAGAGAAAGGTTTATACTTTCTAATCTTCCTTAAGAAATAGATTTTAATATAGTAAGTAATTCAACCATTACTGGCAGATAAATGGTAAAAGCAAGTTCAGAGCGTTAAAAAATATTTTAAATGCTCATGTCTTAGTCTTCATGAAATGAAGTGTGCTTCTGCGCTGTAAAACATTCTCCCTCCCAGCTTTGTTCTTCTCGATTGGCACACACTGGCTGTCCATGCCCCCTTCCCCTATTATACACACTTTACTCATACAACACAAGCCAGCATGTTTTTTCTTCTGATTTCTTTTGGATCATAATAAACATCATAGACATTTTCATCAGCAATGCCAAGGGAACTGGGAATATGTTAGTTTACTTTTGCTTCCCCTGTTGCCTAGTTGGCTGCTTCTGTAGCAACAGAACAAAAAGAGGATCATGCATGAAATACAGCTATTATTTATGAGAGAATGGCTGGTTTTAAAACAAGATAGATGTTTAGTATTCCATGGATATTCCCCCACCAGATTGTAACAGTTCTGAAGGAGGTTAAATTGCAGCCAAGACTGTCAAAATTTTCTCTTGATATAGCACCAAAATAGCCTGATCAGCCCAAAAAGCTGCTGAGCCTCACTATTAGGAATTGCTGCTCCTCTGCAATGTGAAAGATAGGGATTTGCTCTTTTACACAGGTTTTTTCAGTCTCTTAGTGTTACCACCTAAAGAATAAGAATTTCTGCTTGAGTGGCTTGACGTGACATTTATCTCTAGTTTTGTGAATGAGGTCATAGTGTTGTTTAATGCATCACATTAACCCATGTCTCTTGGAACTCAAATCATTTTAGGTTGCAATTTAGTTTTACCCAGCTTCTAGGAATGGTTATGTGAGCCAGTTCAGATGAGATTAGAATCAGGATTAGTCTACAGGTCATTCATTCATTCACCAAGTTTTATCAAGCATCTAGTATGGGTTAGTGGTACATCTTGCATGAAGAATTCATTGACGACAAAATAGATTTCCCCCCTCTTACAACTTCTTGATTTTTCCTTATAAGTTAGATAGAAATAACTTAGACTTTTGGCAAAAGTCATAAGAAAACCATAACAACCAGCTAAGTATCTCAACTAACAAGACTTAAACTTCTAAGGATTGGACAAATTTTTTCCCTAAAGAGAAGGTATCATCACTATTTCTTAGGACATCTTAGGAAGACTTGGGTAATAGTCTAATTGTTAACTCACTTAGCAGGGTAAAAAAAGTGTTTAATGAATTGAAGCACAATATAACATCAGAATTCAGAGTACTTGAGTTTAGGCACTCTAAACTCCATGAGATCTGTTGCATTAACAAACAACTGGTTTTGAAACATTAGTGAGCAGTGTAAATATACAATTCTATTTTTATTTCAAAGGAAAGAACATTGCAAGGAAGTCAACAATTCCAGTGTAAGTCTCTGACACTTGAAGTAATAGGACTATATTTAATTTATGGCATAGAAAACTCAGAGCAGTAGCTATGGGATTAGAAAAACATAATAAGAGAGATGACAGAATTTACTCTTTATTAAAGAATTTGAACAAACACTATTCTTTCACGTTTTTCTTATGTATTTATTGCTTTCATTCAAATTTTTTCACCCAATGAAGTTTTTAGATTATTTCATATTATATATCACCAATTAAAAGTAATCATTTCTGTATCATTTTCTAATAGTCAGTTCCAAACTCAGAGTAAGATTATTATAACAAAAATAGTGTGTGAGAAGATGCATAAATATATATTCAAATATCACTTTTTTACTGACATGATATACAAGTAAAGAAATATAATTGCCTGATAACATAAAATCATATTTTATATAACTTTTAATAAATTTGCTACTTGCTACTTATTAATAAAGCCCAAGGAATATAATAACCTCAGGGGTCTTTCTCTTATTGGTGAGATAGCAGTAATTTATTTGACCATGTATATGCCTCTGTAGAATGAATTCAAAGACTTCATTCAAATTCTATTCCTTACATCTTTATAGACTATTCCTTTCTTCTTCTCTGCATCTTTCTTTCTTTCTTTCTTTCTTTCTTTCTTTCTTTCTTTCTTTCTTTCTTCCTTTCTTTTTCATACACCATACCCATATATTGCATTAGGCCATGGATATATGAGGGATAAATTTGTATTCTACCTCAAGCAATGTAAACTGCCATGAAAATTTTATGATCATTTTTTATAAAAATTTATCACACTGGAACAAAAACCCAGCTTCTGAAATAAAATTAATTAGGTCTATGTTGTAAATAAAATTATTTTACATATATATAAGAGAAGCCATTTTTAATTGTTTTTTTTTTTTTGCGGTACTGGGGATTGAACACAGGGGCGTTCTACCTCCGTGCTACACCCCCAGCCCTATTTTTTATACTTTATTTTGAAACCGGGTCTCACGAAGTTGCGGAAAGCCTCACTAAGGAGAGAGAGAGAGAGAGAGAGAGAGAGATAGGGAGAGAGAGCGAGAGAGCTGAGGCTGGCCTCGAACCCGGATCCTCCGGTCTCCGCCTCCCAAAGTACTGGGATTACAAGCATGCGCCACCACGCCCGGCTTAGAGAAGCCATTTTTAAAGGACTTTTTAAAAGAGTAAATCCTCTGGGATGTGAATTTCCTCCTTTATACTTGTTTGTGTTCCAACATTACTTTTTGTCCCTTTTCAGAGATATTGAGAAGATATCTGTTAATTGAGATATCCCTGGGCAAAAAGTACAATTTTATATTTGGTGTCATAACTTTATCCTTATTTTTCCTGGAGACAGATTCTAGTGTAACTGTAACTACAGTAAGTCACACCTGCTATCTATATTTTATAGAACACCAACCAGTCAGTGTTACCCAACATTATTTTGCTCAATTAGCTTTTCAGCTTCTCCCCCAGTCCAAGCTAATGAGTTAATACTGTTGAGACCTCAGCATGATCATTTATATCACCCTTTGCCCTTTTGCATTGACCCTAATCTCAAAACCTTAGAATGGAAGAATTTCAGGAAGCCATACATAGGGCTGATATACATAGTTGCCTGAAATCAACTGCATTTATGATACTCACAATTGTTAACTCGTATAAATAATCTGAGATAGGTACTATCTAGTAGGTGAAGAAAGGGCATCACAGGTAGGATAAATGACCTAATCTAGGTTATATAGATAGGAACTGCTAGAACCAGTATTCATATTATGTCTCATTCCAGAACCTTCCCCAAAACTATTTTTAACATTAAAGAGAATATAAGTCTAAAATTGTGCTATCATTTCAAGAACCTCACTGTACTTTTCCTCAAATCTTCATGTTCTACTTGGCAGTGGGTAGATGACTCAGTTTCAACTTCTTTCTCCTTTCAGTGCTTCTTAAAATGCTTCGCTTTGTTTCTTCTCCAATGAATTTGTAAATTCATAACTTGTTTGAACTCAAGTATTAATTTAAATGAATTCTACATCCCTTTGGTGCAATGGAATTTAAGCTCACATATGTTCCTTATTTAAATGACTTAAATATTATAAATGTATGTACAACTAAAAAGTAAAATAAAAATCTATGTTTTATCGACACAGAAATATGCATGAAAAATGCAAGAGATAAAGCTAATACATTGTGGATTTTACAAACTTAAATCCACACTGTCAGAAATTACAAAAGCTAAATTTTACAAAACTCCAACTACAAACATTATCATGTTTTGTTGAATATGTAGATTGTCATGACTGGGAGAACTTGCTGCCAATGTTGTTCTCTTCCTGTTATATGCAAATTTTAGCAGACATGCTCAAGAATCTGAGAGAGCAGTCATAACCTATGAATTTTTTCAAAATCTCCTGCAAGGATACGCTATGTTATTGCTCTGAAATCACTGGCTTTTATTTTTTTTTATTTTTATTTATTTATTTTTTTGCGGTACCGGGGATTGAACGCAGGGGCGTTCTATCTCCACGCTACGCCCCCGGCCCTATTTTTTATACTTTATTTTGAAACCGGGTCTCATGAAGTTGCGGAGGGCCTCACTAAGGAGAGAGAGAGAGAGAGAGAGAGAGACAGGGAGAGAGAGAGCGAGATAGCTGAGGCTGGCCGCGAACCTGGATCCTCCGGTCTCCGCCTCCCAAAGTACTGGGATTACAAGCGTGCGCCACCACGCCCGGCTTATCACTGGCTTTTAAATCCCACAGAGCTGATCCTGCTCTACCGCTTATTAGGTTTCTGATTTACAAGAAAATATAACAAGAGTAAACATTCATCGCCAAATATCAGCACACCCACTTACATAACACAAACAGTACTTAACATTAAGTTTAGCATGGACCACAATACAATAATACTGGGAGACTTCAACTCCCCTCAACATTAGCTAGGTCATCTAGACAAAAGATGAGTAAAGACTCTTCAGATCTAAAGGGTACTATAAGTCAAATGGACCTAATAGACATACACAGAAGTGTTCATTCAACAACAGCTGAATTCATATTTTTCTCAGCATCTCACAGAATCTTCTCCAAAATAGACCATATTCTAGGCCACAAAGCAGGTATTAGAAAATTAAAAAAAATAATATAATTCCTTGCATCCTCTCAGATCATAATGAACTAAAAGTAGAAATAAACAGCAGAAAGATCCAGAGGAATTACACAAATACATGGAAATTGAACAATACACTTTTGAATGAGGACTGGATTATAGAATAAATAGGGGGAGAGCTTAAGATTCCTAGAATCAAATGAAAATAGAGACCAAAATCTCTGGGACACTATGAGGGTAGTTTTAAGAAGAAACTTTATATCATTGAGTGCCCACACAAAAATCAAAACAAAACAAAAACCAGAAAGATTGCAAATAGCATGACACATCTTAAGACCCTAGAAAAACAGGAACATACTCACCCCAAGGCCAGTATAAGGCAGGAAATTAATAAAATCAGAGCAGAAATTAATAAAATAGAGAATAATAAAAATATAAAAGATCAATAAAACAAAAAGTGTTTTTTTATTTGCATATTAAAAAATGAATACTCACATAAGCATTAAGTTTACATAACATATATACAAGGCAATAGATGAACATTCTGCCATGCTTCAAACCATGGCAATAATTTATTGTTACTACTGTTTTCAAGTATGTCATAAATACTTTTCTTGTTCATTTCCTGATACTATTTATAGTATCAATCCAAAAGTAACTCCTGACAAGTATAGATAATCATGCGCTTTCATCCCCTATAAATAGTCTTATTTTAATTAAGTTCATATATTATTTTTTACTTTAATTCACACTTTCTTTCAAATTTTTTATGTACAAAGATGACAGCAATCCTCTAAAGAATATATGTTATACTTCTTTCTTTTTTTTTTTTTTTTGCGGTACCAGGGATTGAACGCAGGGGCGTTCTACCTCCGCGCTACGCCCCCGGCCCTATTTT
>PVJS01037755.1:0-19743 GCA_004027185.1 Glis glis
ACACACACACACACACACACACACGATGAATCCTCATAAATTTCCGTGGTTTGGTTCAAAGTACTATAAAATGGCCATTCCAAATATCAATATGCTTTCCTTGTTAAAAAAAAAAAGAACTGAGTTCTTTGTCTTAGTGGGATTTGCAAGCTGTTGGGCATTAGCATCTTCTACTTCAGATAGGGCAGGCCAAGTTTTGGTGGAAACATTTTCTTCAAGCTACTTTATCAAAAGCAAAGGATGTGGGAAGATTGGCACCCTGGATTCATTTGGTTTGCTTTTCGTTCCTCCTTTGGAACTATGGATTTTTGGAGTTGGACCTTTTTAGAGAAGAAGAAATCAAGAATCAGAGAGGTAGAGTAGCCTGCAAAGTGACCCAGCTACTTTTGCACTGACCTAGGACTAGAGTTCAAGTCTTTCCAGCGCTCTTACCTCTAACATCAGCATGTCCGTATCACAGCATTGAGGGCCAGGGATCTAGTTCTTACCTGTTTTATATTAGTTTTTTCTCCAAGTGACCATTTCTGGTCCATATCCTCCCTGTATCCATATCCTATTTTGGCTCTTCACCCTTGTCTCACTGAAGAGAGCCCAGAACCTGAGCTATGCAAAGTAGAGGAAGCAAGTATTATTTAGGGTGATTTCAAGGACTGTAGGAAGGGCCTTCTTCTTTCTGCTCACTTTAGAAAACTAAAATTTCTAAGATGAAATTTTTCATTATACCAGGAGAGCTAAGGTCCACGGTGCAAATGCCCCTGGGGAAGGGAAATGTGATGGCTTCAGTTGACATTGAATAGCAAACAATTCGCCTGAAATCCCTTCCTGGGAGCAACTTTTGATCGTCAGAATGCAGTATTTAAGGGAACTGGGAGCCTTAGGTGAACTGGAGAAGTTCACTGAGCTAGAAGAAAGGAAAGGAACAGCTGTGCATGTTGGGGGGTGGGGATTGTAGGGTGAAGGTAGGAGCTTCCAAAGAGAAATTTTGTCTATAATATCAACTCCATATCACAGCTTGACCCTGCCTATCAGTCCAAGGTGCCGACATCCTAGTCCTGAACATGAATATACTGAAACACTTCCATCCTGGATGCCAGTAACAAGGAATGCAGGGGAAGAGAATGTCTTCAACCCAGTGAGCACCCAGCCGGCTGTGCACCAGAGAGGAATCCCCAGGCTAAGGCAACTGAGCTTTGTGGTTGGGTCTTTGTTATAAGGGTTGTAGTGAAGATTCTCTGTGCAAAGATTTTAGGACAGTGAAAATACTTTCCATTATACTATAATGATCAATACACATCATTATATATTTGTCCAAACCCACAAACTGTACAACTCCAAGAGTGAACCCTAATGTTAACTATGGACTGTCAGTGATAATGATGTGCCAATACGAGTTCCTCATTGGTAGCAAATGCACCACTGGAGTAGGGGATGTTGATAAGGGAGAGGCTGTGCATGTTTGAGGACAGGGGATATATGGAAAATCTCTGTAGCTTCTGCTCAATTTTGCTAGGAACCTAAAAACTGCTCTAAAAAAAAAGTCTATTAAAAAAATCAAATTCTGTGAGTGTGGCACCTGGGAGACTGGCTGGGGGTTCCCGCAGGAACTCCAGACAGAGGCAGCAGGGCAGGGTGCATCGAGGGCCAGGTGGGAACTGGGAAACCCAAGCTCTGTCACTGGCTGTGGCCTTGACCTGTTTCCTCATCTGTTGATGGGGAGGGTGGTCTTGCAAGTCCACAGCTTCTTTTGGATCTAAAAGAATTTAAGGATTTATGGTTTTCAGGGAAGATACTTTTCCAGGTTCCATCTTCTTGAGAGAAACACTGAGCCTTGGATTAAAGGGATAGCTGGACACAAAGAAAGGATCCTGTTTTCTCCGCTGAGGCCCCCAGGCCTCCCTCCACTTTCTTTGGGTCCAGGGATATCGCCATGATCCAGCCACGGTTTGGCTCAGATCAGAGAGGTCTCTGTGTTCTAGGCCTTAGAGTAGGTGACTGCTGATTGTTGGGCGGTAGAATCTTACTGGTGTCTCCCACAACCTGTCTCTCACCCAGGAGAGCTGCTTCCGAGTTGGCCCTCAGCAGAGCCCAGAAACCTGGGCAGGATGTGGGTGGGGCATTGACATTCATTTTGCTTCAGGCCTGTTTGGTTGTCCCTCCCCCTTTCCTTCTCACTAGGCCCACCCAGGATGCCTGTGGCTCAGCATGAGCTTTGCAGAAATGCTTGCTCCTCCCCCCACGTTTTTTTTTTGGCAGCATTGGCACACCGTGATTCCACCCCAGGCAGAGCATTATTTTTAACCTCAGCCTGGGTTGCCGGTTTCTCACCTTCTGCCCGGGGGCTCAGGCTTGCACCCTCCATTCATCAGATTCCAGGGTCTGAGCCTCCTCAAGAGAACGGCATGCCCCAGCTCTGGGGTGTCTGGTGGGTGAGATTTCAGGACCACATCTCTCATACTCCCTTTGAATTCAGAGAAGTGGTTGCTTGGTCTCCTATACCAGACTTGTTTGGTAGAGGAAGAATTAATGAACTCTGGTGTCTTCTAAGCTTTTAATCAGCAAAAGCATTTGATAGAATCAAACATATTTTCGAGGTTTCCCTCCTGCTAATCTAGCAAAATGCCAAGCCCCAGCCCCATGTGTTGTGTACTGCAGCTGGCTCAGATGCGGAATGCTAAGTAGCTGCAGTGGCCTCGCTACAGGGGACAAGCCCATTGACTTAGTGTCCCTAGTCTGTGGAGGAGTAACTTATGCCCCTGATTTCTATTAAACCCACTGCTATGTCTTTCTTTTCCTTCTAAGTGTTTTGACACCTTTGTCCCCTCTACAGAGAGGACATTTCCCCCACCCTTTCTGCTCTGCCCAAACTCTTATGTTATGTGCTAGTCCTGGGATAATGAGATGAGCAATATGGACTCAAGGAGTTCAAGTCAGACCAGAGTATTACAAGAAGAGCCCTCCCCCCATGCTTCCACTCCACGCAATGGCACCGGCAGGGTGGGCACTAGGCCACCACGGAGCCTTCCCAGGAAAGGCTTCCCAAACTCTTTCCCTCTTTTGGAAGAATTTCCTGCAGAAGCTGAAAGCCAGGCTGAGGACAGGCTGAAGTTTTGCCCAAGGTCTTTCCAGGAGTCTGTAGCTTGGTGGATGGATGTTGAAAAGGAAAATCACAATTGACCATCCAAATGGATGGAGCGGCTTGTTGTGTACACAAAAACAAGAAGAACAATTCAACCCTAAGCAAAGGCTTGCCTTCCAGGCAGCTGGTGAGCCTCTTCCTCACTCTCCGTACCTGGTCTGTGCTGGGCAGAGCTGGTGCCCTGGTCCCTGGGAAGGGTGGCAGGCCCCTGGTGGTGCAGCCTAGGGCACTAGATGAATCAGTGCAGAAGGGCCCAGGCCCTCTGCTTGGTCACTTTCTTCTCTGGTCTATTCAGTGTCTTTGGAAAGATAAGACCTTTAACACAAAGTCCTGGAGATGAAAGGCCATTCAAAAAGGAACCCATTGCCTAGAGGCATGTTATTAGAGTCATTAGGGGTGTGTGTGTGTGTGTGTGTGTGTGTGTGTGTGTTGTGTCTGTGTTCCTGTGTGAGGATGCTTATAATATTGTTAACTTATTTTAGGGCAATGGAATGTATTGAAAAGATTCTCTTTGCTTATTTTTCTCACACACAGGCAAACCCATGGATGCTCACTCTCATATACATTCCTGCAAAGAAAACTGTACTCTCTGCTATGTGTCAATCAAATAGAGCCATCCAGTGTCTCTGAGTCAATATCTTATTTCCCTTATGATCCAGGAGAAGATTCAGACACACCCTCTGAAGCATGAGAGGAGCTTGCAAAGCTTCCTCCTCTCCCTCCTGTTCTCCCTCGATGGCCCTCCAAGGAGCCATGAAAGAAAGGAGGATGATTCAGATTGTGAGCTGAGAGCTAAATGAGAGTTCATCCTGGGGTCAGGCGTGCTACCGGAGCGGCCTAGGTCTGAGGTGGCTGGGGGAGGGACAGCCGGGGCTGGTTTACTTCCCAGGAGAAAGTCCTGCAGGCAGGGCAATATGGTGGCATCCTCGGAATGGTCTTCTGCCTCGCCATTCTCCACTCTTGGCCTCAACATGGCATCCGACCCTCCTCTCCCCTCTGCCAGAGTCCAGCAAAATGGCTCCCAAGAAGTCAATCATTTCCCACCTGGCACAAATTTAAGCCAATGTACTATCTCCCCCAGAGTCATGTGCATTGTAAGCCTTAGCCTGATTACTAAGTAAAAGCCATTCCATCTTATAAAGGAATAACACACATTAGCGCACAGGAGAGAAATTTCAGGATCGGGGGTATCTTTTGGACTTTGGAACTTTAATTCCAAGTGCCATCCTGCTCTGGAGAGGAATAGAGGGCTGCTTCCAAGGTTTACCTGTTCATGTTGGAAACCTCTCCTCCACTTGTCCTCAGTAGTACCTGAAAATTTCACCATTTATCTCTGAAGGTGAAAGCATTTCCTTTCAAAGCCACCATTTTCAAAACAATTACCTAGAAGACGGTTAATGCAGCGATTGGACAAGAGACAGTCATACTCATTTTCACATTCTAGACATCGCAGAGTATCTTTAAAAAGTTAATTTTAATGGTCAGAAGAGGAAATAAGCACAATGTAGTAAAAAGAGGTTTAAGTTTAAAGTCAGGAGACCTGAAGCCATTGGTAGCTGGAGGAAACAGCTTATCCTCTATATTCTCATCTGTAGACAGAAACACCAGTTGTTTTTCACAGGGAAGCTGTGAAACAAAACAGAGAGTATATATGAAAGAACTTTTAAGATGGTAAGTCCCATACAAATACAAGTTATGATGATACTTGAATCTGCGAGACATCTCTTTCGCTGATTGGGTCCCTCCAAAGCACTGGGCCTGCAATTCAGGTGCCTGCCACTAGAGGGATGGTGCTGTCTATCAGCCTGCAAACTCCAGGCGTGCTACTCTTCTTTTGCCCTTCCAGCTGATATCTAGTCACTGCTGCTAGAGGTCCAACCTGGGACCCAGGGTTGGCTAACAGCTTCCTTACAATAAATATGGACTTTATTTGCTCCATGTCAGGCACTTGGAACTAAGCATTTGTTTCTTTTTAGTGCCTTTTGCCCCCTAAAATGGTCAAGGAGCCCAAGAGTAGTCTCAATTTTTAATAAATCAAGTCATGATTTCTGATATCACTTGGATAAATTGAGTTTACTCACATTGTGAAAATCAGTTCACTGCTGCCATCCTGTTCTTTCGACAAGGCTGTACTTTTTCATCTTAGGTGAACATGTAACATGTTAGACTTTCTTTAAGCTTTCCCTGGGTTATCCGTAATAGTGAGTGTCCAGTGGTTAGTCCCCAAATGCAGTATCACAGGTCATTGCATTCTCTATATACTTGGCAATGTTTGTATCTCATTTGAAACAAGAAAAGTGGATAATGTGATACAGTCAATAAGCTCTGAAACGCATCTCTCTTGGAATTTGCCTGAACAGCAGGAAATGAGCAATTTTAATGCCAATGGCTGGGTGCAAGATTCAGAAAACCTTGAGAGTTGCAGAAAACCTGGTGTCATGAGGTTAGATCCCAACTCAGAGAAGTAAGCAGGAGACATTCCAGCTTCCCCCTCCTCTGGCTCTGGCACCGGCTATGGATACTAAGAAAATTAAGTAATTTTACTGTGTTCTATATTTTTCTTATTTCATCTCTCTGTTCCAATGTCTCCAGAGAGTTGGGGGTTGGGATGCCATTTCTCATATAGTATCATTCCAGCCTGCTATGGCCTAAATATGTCCCTAAAGTTCATGTGTTGAAAACTTAACCCCCAATGAAACCATTTTGGGAAATTGGGCCTAATAAGAGGTGATTAGGTCAAGAGGGTAGAGCCTCACAGGTTAATGTCCTTATTGTAAGGATTAGTAATCATGAGAGTAGGCTTGTCATAAAGTGAGTTTGATCCCCTTTTCCCATATTCTCTTGCCCTGCTGCCTCTTGCCATGGGATGGCCCAGCATAAAGTTCCTTGCCAGGTCCTAGGGCTATGCTATTGGACTTCCCAGACTCCAGAACCATGAGCCAAGTAAATTTATTTTCTTCATACATTACCCAGTTTCAGGTATTCTATTGTAGCAGCAAAAGATGGAATAAGATACTGTGTGAATACTGGGGACTGAAGAGAGGACTCACAGTGCTTATGCAAAAGCTAGACTCCTGTTAGAATGGCAACTAGACATTTGATCTTCTAAAAACGCCCTGGGGTCAGGTACTAAATGGAGAGCTGAAGTGTGGGCTGAGTGCTCCCTCATTAGGGACGCTGTGCCTGTGATCCTGAATATCTACTGCATGCCTGAGAGCAGAGGTGGAGACCCTTTCTCTGAGAAGAAAACAGAGAAGCAATTTTAACCTCCGTTCCTTTCAGGAATCAGAAGGCCTCCAACCTGTGAGCATTTGGCCCCAGGCTGTGTGTTACCATTTTATGGAACTCCTAAAAGTCTCTCTGTGTGAATTCCAGGGAGGCTTCCTTGAAGAATCAGAGGCAGAGTGGACCTGGGGGTAAGGGAAGGCAAATTATCCCTTTTAGAGCAGCCACAAAATAAAGCCTAGTCACTCCAGGATCTGTCTTTCTGTACAGACAGCAGGTCCAGCCACAGATGTTGAAAAGAAGGTGCCAAGGCTCTGTCATCCATTCGTATCTTAATGAAGTCCAGGAACCAAGATGCTTAAAAGAATGACACTCAGTACTGAAGGAAAAGAGAAAACAGAAGCAGAGGCTGAGGTGCAAGAACTTTTGAAGGTTGAGGGGCTAAAAGCAACAGAAATCACCAATTTATTTATTAATTTGTTTGCTTATACACATGCGCCTGCGTGCGCGCTCACACACACACACACACACACACATACATATGTCTTTGTTTCAAATTGTGTTGATTCACTTATTCATTTGTTGTGTTCCAGACATTGTGAGCAAAACCAGACACAAACATTGCCTTAATGGAGCTTATAGTCTAGTGGGAGAAACAGATACTAACCACCAAATTGCACAAATAGCTCCGTGATCATAAACTGTGGTAAGCACAATGCAGGAAATGCAGAGACCCAGGAGCGGTGTGTGGGAGTTAGTGTACAAAGGCTAGTGAGAGCCAGTTGTTAAATTTCCAGGAATGTGAGCTGGTCGCTAAATGCAGCCACTATTAAAAGTTAAAATTATTATTAAATAAGTTTTATTAAAAACAAGATAATCAATATTTAAAACTCATCATTTCTCAATTTTTTTTTTTACAGTTTACGCTGTTACAGCCATTTGTAGCTTTTGTATCCGTGTGGTAGAAATCCTGTAGAATGATGTGTTCCATTGGGCATAATGTTGGTAGCTTGAAATTGACCATGGTGGGAGTATTAGTCAGCTTTTCCATCACTGTGATAAAAAAAAAAAACAAGAATAACTTAGAGGAGGAAAGGTTTATTTGGCTCATAGTTTCAGAGGTTCATCCAGAGTTGGCCAGCTCCAAGGCAGAAACCATACCGGCAAGGCATGGCAAAGGAACACAGCTGTCACATCGTGGAAGCCATAAGCAGAGAGGATGACAGGAGGGAGCCAGGGACATCTATAGTCTCCAAGGTCAAGCCCATAGTGACCAACCTCCCCCAGCCATGCCCCACCCTCTGAACCATGGGGCATTGGGGACCATCCTTTCGACACATGAGACTTTAGGGGGACATTGCAAACCCAAACCATAACTGGAAGTATTTATACCATGAATATCAGCAAATGCTATAGATCAGTACCATTTTTGTCCCAAAGATCTGATTGCTAAACATTTTCCAGCATACCACTGCATGAGCCAATTAACAGGGAGCAGCAATGTAACCTAGAAATAGACATGGGGGATGAGCAAAGGAAGGTGTAGCAGACACCACTAGCTGTCCGCCCATACTTATTCTTAGCTTGCCCTCGAAACAGAGCCACTGTTGCATTCATGATGGCAATTGGCTCAGCTATAAAACCATATATCCCTTGAAACTTGGGGTGGGGCCACATGACCCAGCTCTAGCCAGTGACGTGGGAGTGAAAAATCTGCAGATTTCCAGGAAAGATTTTGTTTGTTGATGTGGGCACTGCCCCTTTCTCCTCATTTCTTCCTTCTTCTTCTTCCCGTCTGGAATAATAGATGGAGAAGGAGCAGTCGTCTTGTGGCCATGAAAGTACCATGAGGAGAACAGCCGGGCAGAGAGATGCGGGAGGCTGGGATATGGATGATTATGGAACTGGTGACCCCATCCCTGGACTGCCCACTTCTGGACCTCTTCTCCTATGAAAAATTAGCCCGTTTGATAAAACTGCTCAGATGGGTCTCTTTACATGCAGTCAAACGCAACTTGTCACTAAGACAGGAGATGCGCCTCCAGGAGCCATGTTTGAACTGATCTGACCAGAGGAGGCAGGAGGTGATGTCGGCCAGGGGGAGCATTTACTTTGGGCCAAGTAAGCAGCTTCACTGAGTTGCACGGCTCTCAGGTTTGTATGCCCTGAGCTCTTGACCTCTCCCTGATAAAATGCCTGGGCTTTTCCAGGTGAAAGGAAAGACGATGATGAGGTTGCTGAGGCAGTAGCGCTTTTGTGTCCCTAGTGGTATCAATCCGTGGATTAATTAGCAGCAGTGGTGGACTCCCATGCAGCCGCCTGGAAGCTGGAGTCAGGCTGATCCCAGCCTACCTGGTGCAACCTCTTCCTCCTTCTCCCCTTCTCCTCATTTTCAAATCTTATTTCCAAATACTCAGCCTCAGGGCAGACAAGCTGACCCCTTTCCTGCCTGCCAAGAAGCTGCTTTCCCAGGGTGGGGCCTTTGAATTCATGTACAGAAAATCTACATATTTTTTTAAAGCCTTCAACTGGTTGCTAGGGTTTGTATGTCCTGCTTACCCTGCCTTCCTATGAAAGAAACGCGTTTCTATAGAAACTGCCACGTCACAGGGGCTCCTATGGCAGCAGCTGAGCTTCAGGCTGCCTCTTCCAGAACAGGGTTCCTAGCAGGGAGCCTGGGAAGGAGAGAACCCGGCGGCCACTGGTGGCTTTAAACACCTCTCCCTCCCCTCCTCTTTCTCCACGCCCCTCCCCACATCTCACTTTTTGTCCCTCCTTCTCCCCCTCTCTTCTACTTCTTCCCTCTACACTGCAAACAGAAAGAGGAAGCAAAGCTGGGTGTGGCCATGCACACCTGTAATCCCAGTACTTGGGAGGCTGAGACAGGAGGAGCACAGGTTCAAGGACAGCCTCAGCAATGTAGCGAGACTCTCAGCAACCTAGCAAGACCCTGCTTCAAAATAAAAATAAATAAAAAGGGGTTGGGGGAATAGCTCAGAGGTAGAATGACCCTGAGTTCAATTCCCAGAATCAAAAAAGAAAAGAAAAGAAAGAGGAAGCAATTCCAGTCACACAGAGCATTTTTCTCTGTATTGCATTTCCACTTTCCTTCTTATCCTTGGAAAGACGAGGTTGGTTGCTGCCACACCCACACACACCTACATACACATGTGCATACTCTGTTCTGTGAGTTAAGCTGCAGCTTAGAAGGGGCTCAGTTGACAGAACACTTGGAAGCTCCATGTAATTTGTGAAGACTTCAAGGCTAACTCAGGCCAGCCTCCCTGAAGCCCTGAGTCACCTCAAGGGGTATTCACACGGAGGGAGTTGGCGTGTGTGTGTGTGTGTGTGTGTGTGTGTGTGTGTGCTCTTCTTGTCTTAGAAAGGAATGCAAAATCACACAGAAGAAGGTATATCCTCTGGGCAGAGTTATTATCCTTCTACCCTAAAACATAGGCAGTCTGTGTCTTATAAACAGGTGATCATGCAGTTTATCATCCAAATCAAGAAGTCGATGAGAGGAGCGACTGTTCTCAGACATCAGGCGTGTCTGGGCCACCAGGACATTTGACTGCTCTGCTTATCAGTTATACACATGTGCTTTACAAACAATGCATGCTAAAAAATGACTCCCTGCACTCTATTCTTCCCTGAAGGCCCCACTGCCCCTGGAATTGGGGAGATGGGAAGATTCTGAATAACATGTGGGCTCAGAAGTAAAGAAAGGAATTATATTGTTGAAGGATTTGTAGATTTTTAAGAAGACCCCTGTTTACACGATCTTTTATATCCATGCATCTGCAGGATAAATACCCACCAGCAGCAGATGGTAAATCTTGTAAGCCATTGTCTCGCCAACGTTCTTAGAACACTAAGTCATTTCTCTGTGTCCGGCTCCTCCTGCTTTGCACACAGCCAGACAGTTGTCTATTCAAAGATTCAGCGCCAGCTTGATGAGGACAAGCTCGGTGGCTTCAGATCACCTCAGCCTCTGAGCAAGGGAGGCGCCAGGGCTGCAGATGGAAGGAGCTGGCTTCTTCCTAACACATTACAAAATCCCATAAGGCAAATTCCCTTCACCACTCTTTCTTTTTTTTAGGAATTCCAGCTTATTCATGCTTGCCATTTTTTCCAAGCAGACCTTCACATCAGATAATCCCTTCAATTTTCTTTTCTTGAAATATTGTTTCTAAGTATTAACATAGAGTTTCACTTAGAGTGAATGGTATCATTGTGTTGTCAAGTCTTCCTGTTTCTTATGTAAGAAACAGCTTTATCTTTCCACTTGCTTACATCTTCTTTTGCATTAGGATTTTTTTTAGGAAGGTCATTTGTTTTTAGTACAAGTTCTTGAACCACACCTCTGGGGAATTTGCTTCAGTATCCTCGGAGCTGGGTGCTGACAAGAACATCAGAGGTCCAGGAAAAGAGGCCAAGGGCTCAAAAGGTGAGCTTATACCTTTTGAATTTCACATCATTGCTTACAGGCAGCCTCCAATCCTGATATTGGAAAGCAAATATTTTCCATAAATCGTAGTATTAACAGTCGTGGGTAAAACTGGCTTCTATGTGTTGCAACCAGGATCTAGGTCAAGTGTGTCGATGTGGAAAAGAGGTGGGGTTGGGGAGCAGAGATGCAAGTTAGAGATTTAGCTCTACTGCTCACTTCTTCCATGAACTTGAAAAACTCGACTTAGCTTTTCATCTGTTTTTCCCTCTCCTTCTGCAATGTGAATTGATAACACTTTCTACCCCAAACTGTTGAGAGGATGAACTGAAATCATGTAACTTTACATAGGGACAACTGTACAATATCTACAAGCTATAAAATGATAAAAAGTGAGACGCTATTATACTTTCTTTCTAGTGGGAAATTATATTTTGTTATGAACATCTGACCTTCTGCTTTTGAAATCCAACATGTCTTTGAGTTTAGGATTCTTTCAGATAGCAAGAATTCATGTCTATGTCCCCACATACTTTAATAAGAAAACCAGTCATGATGAGATATCTTTGGACATCTGCAAACAGAAGATGAACACCTGGGCCATAGTGTTGACTCTGTTTTGTTTGACTCATACTAAGAAACTCAAAGCAAGAGACTGTCAGCTCAGTATTGTCACAGCAATGCGTATTTGGAGTTCCTTTCTACTTATATGAAATTCACTAGTGAGAAACAAAAGCTCAAACTCTTTAAAAAATGACATCTTCCCCCTCCTACCATCTTCCTCTTCTTTTCCAGAATCATAGGAGGCAGAATGGCTCAATAATAAACCCCAGTGCTTAGCAATCGCCTCTTTGCCAATTGTTGGGTATGTGAGGCTGATTCCACACTCTTCTAATGGGAAAAATATCTTCCTGCCTCATGAAGGGCAAATCCAAATGATCCAAAATAAGTACAACTCTGTACTAAATGTATGAAGACTGAAACACCAAAAAGTACTGGTAGTAATACTCTGTGGCCAATGGGTAAATTATGGATTTATTCTATTGAATGTCCTGAAGATAAAGGGAGAGGAGGAAATGGGCTCTTTTATAGATGAGCCTCAAATGTGAGCCAACTCCTGTTAGAAGGCAAGGAGACATTCTGTTCTTTCCCACGCCCTCTCTTTCCTCGCCTCATGGGTTTCAGGACTTTTTAGACCCTATTTGTAAAGAATGATTAATGCTATTTCTTGCTTCTTTCTCTTTTGATACTTGTATTACCCAGTTTCTTTTCTTGAAAATCAAAACTACACTGAGATTCCATCTAACCCCAATCAGAATGGCAATCATCAAGAAGTCAAACAACAGTAAATGCTGGCGAGGATGTGGGGAAATAGGAACTCTTCTATAGTGTTGGTAGGATTGCAAATTAGTGTAGTCACTATGGAGATCAGTGTGGAGATTCCTTGGAAAATTGGGAATGGCTCCACCATATGATCCAGCTATACCACTCCTGGGTATGTTCCAAATGGACTGAAATCAGAATATTATAGTTATATATGTATATCCATGTTTATAGCAGCACAATTCATAATAGTCAAATTATGGAACCAACCTAGGTGTCCATCAACGGATGAATGGATTACAAAATTATGGGATACACACACAATAGAATTCTACTCAGCAATAAAGAAGAGCAAAATAATGTCATTTGCAGGAAAATGGAAGAACCTGGAGAACATTATGTTAAGTGAGATTAGCCAGTCACAGAAAGTGAAGGGTTATGTGTTTTCTTTCATATGAAAAAGCTAGGGAGTAATCAGGATACCAGAGGGGCTCCAGATAATGGAGGAGAAACTCCAGTGGAGCCAGGGAGGTGGTCTAGGGGAAGGGGCGGGGGAGGGAGGATCAATGAAGCAATCGCTTCCATTGACATTATGTACATATATGAGAATACCAAAGCCAATCTCAATACCCTGTATGGGGAAGGAGGGAGGATGGGGAGGGAGCCGGGGGAAAGCCCACCAAGTGCTGTGTGCATATATGTCACTATCACTATAAATTGCATTATGATGTGAAACTATAATATACAAATAAAAATATTAAAAAAGAAAATATACAATTGTATTTACTTTATTGTCTCTTAGAAAATCATATTCACAGCTCTAAGTTTGTTCACTTTTTTTTTTTTTTTTTTTTTGCGGTACCGGGGATTGAACGCAGGGGCGTTCTACCTCCGCACTACACCCCCGGCCCTATTTTTTATACTTTATTTTGAAACCGGGTCTCACGAAGTTGCGGAGGGCCTCACTAGGTAGAGAGAGAGATAGGGAGAGAGAGAGAGAGAAAGCTGAGGCTGGCCGTGAACCTGGATCCTCTGGTCTCCGCCTCCCAAAGTACTGGGATTACAAGCGTGCGCCACCACGCCCGGCTTGTTCACATTTTTTGCAAGTTCTAACAGCCTTATAAAACAAAACTCACAAAAACATTCACATTCTTTGACTTCTTAATCCCATCTTTGGGAAATAATCCCAGGATAACAAACTCAAAAGGCTAAAAGGAAGAAGAAAACTACATGTACACAGATATTTATTGGAAAATGTCCAATGTTGGAGTCAAATAAACTAGTGCTGAATTTGTGTGATAAAATGTCACAAAACATCAGAAAAGTGAAAACTTTGCAGAAATATTTCTATTTTTTCTTTGTTTTTTTTTGCAGTGCTAGGGCTCAAACCTGGGGCCTTGCACATGCTAGACAAGTACTCTACCACTGAGTTATATCCTTAGCTCCAGAAATAGTGTTAAATTGTTTTTAATCCATGAAAAATGAAGAATACAAAATAGTGTATAAATTTTCTAAAATTACATTTCTAATTAGAAATAATCAGGAGAAAATAGAGGAGAAGGGGCACATTGTTAGTATTGTGAAAAAGAAAGATGCTGTCAGGCTAGGCATGGTGGCGCACACCTGTCACCTAATACTCGGGAGGCTGAGACAGGAGGATTGCAGGTTTGAGGGCAGCCTTGGCAATTTAGTGAGACCTTGTCTCAAAATAAAAATTAAAAAAAAATAAAATCAGGCTGGGAGTGTAGCTTAGGGATAGAATGCTCTTGCGTTCAATCCCCAGTACCACAAGAAAGAAAGAAAAAAAAAGGAAGGAAGGAAGGAAAGAAGGAAGGAAGGAAGGAAGGCAGGCAGGAAGGAAGGAAGGAAGGAAGGAAGGAAAGAGATGCTCTCAGTGACTCCCACCAAGCAGCTCACCCTTACTCCCTATCTTCCCAGTTGGTTCCAAAATATTATTAAAAACTGGTGAGTTTTGTATCAACAACATTTAAGGATTTATTTACTAAAGACTAAATGTGAGTTTTTGACAGCTTCCAATTGCCATTCCAAGCACCCCAGCTGCCACTAGAACAGGATCATCCCGTGGCTTCCTAGCAACATTGCACAGGTAGTATTAAATGAGGGTCTTTTTATAAGTTTTAAAAGTAGTACTTTGATTTTCCAAAAGGAAGACCCTTCATCAGGCTTGGGAGTGGAGGTGCAGGGGTAACATAGCCCTTATTTGTGTACTTAAAACTTTCTTTCCTAAAATATTCTTTTATTCAAATGCTGTTAACACTGTTCCTCCATTTTTGCAGAGGGACTTGAACCACATCACAGATCAAAAGCAGGGACATACTGTACCGGTTTGCTGGAGTTCAAACATAGCTTGTTGAGCCATAAACCCAAATTAAAAAATATATAAGTAAATCATTTTAGTAAGAATTAAACCTATTTAATAATAAAATAGGACAGAGGCATTAAAATAGTCTGTGAAAAGCAGGGATGCCTGATTCTATTCAAGTTCCTACTCTCAAATCATTTTTTTCCCTAACTACTTTGTGAATTCACACCTATTCTGTTACAGGTTGGAATGGATATAGTACTTACTGCATACTAGGTATTTGTCTGAACACTATGTGAATAAACTCATTTAATTATCCAAATAACCTTAAAGTGTAGGTAGGATCACCATCCTCATGTTGCAGATGTGTAAATCAAGGCCTAGAGAGGTCACAAGCCTGGTATAGCTAAGCCAGGAGTCAAACCCAGGCTGCCTGGCCCTTGAGTGTGTATTCTAACCACCACACAGAGAAGCCACCATGTCACATCAGCGTTCTTACCTCACAGTGTCCTGGTGCAGGCTTCCAGGGAGGAAGGGGCCACTGCTGCCCAGGAAGTAAGTAGAGTGAGGGGCCAGAGGAACTGGGGCTTGGCCAAGCTAATCAAGACACTTACGCCTAGGCTAGGTGTGGTGGCGCATGCTTGTAATCCCAGTACTTGGGAGGTGGAGACCGGAGGATCCGGGTTTGCAGCCAGCCTCAGCTACTTAGTGAGGCCCTCCACAACTATGTGAGACCCGGTTTCAAAATAAAGTATAAAAATAGGGCCAGGGGTGTAGCTCGGAGGTAGAATGCCCCTGGGTTCAATCCGTGGTACTGCAAAAAAAAAAAAAAAGACACTTACGCCTATTGAGATCTGTGTGTGTGTGTGTGTGTGTGTGTGTGTGTGTGTGTGTGTGTGTTATTGGGGAGTGAACTGAGGGGCGTTCTACTTCTGAGCTATAACCCTAGCCCTTTTTATTTTTTATTTTGAAACAGAGTCTTGCTAAGTTGCTGAGAGTCTCTCTAAGTTCCTGCACTGTCCTCAAACCTGCAATCCTCTCAGCCTCCCAAGTACTAGGATTACAGGCTTGCACCACCACACCCTACTTCAGTTTCCTTGTTCTTAGGCAAAATACATGCCCGGCTGGACTCACAGACTTGTCAAGACAAACTCCATGAAAGTGTTTACTAAATTGTAAACCCTGCACACACCAAGCAGCCAAAGTTAAACTTTCCAAATACCTGAATTTCAGTGGAAGTGTAGCTTAACTGTACTGCACACTTCGCAGCCTTCTCTGAAGAGTTTCAAGCTTTTTCTTGATGACTCAGTTTCAAGTTGTATATAAAGAGCTATCTGCCCTACACTCAAGGTCCCAGTTCTTGTGTCTGACTCTGTTTCTCTCATTCTTTGGCATGCATGTGGGAGGACAAGCATAGAGGGCAGAGTTGGGGGGTCACATTTCCTTTCTACCTGCTCTCTTCCCTTGTCAATCTCCCTGCTTTAAAATGACTAAATCTAATCTACTGTGGACTGGGAAATAATGAAAACAAGCTCACCAGACTCATGCCTAAAATAAGAAAGTAAGTAATTTCTATGCAAGGGCTGTATCATCCTTCTTCTGATGAAAGCACCGGAAGGTCATTGTTTAAACTCGCTTATTTGACTCTTCTGAGACTTTTGATGGTGAACTGCCCTGTGCCAAAGGTTGATATAAGGATTTCAGATAAGTGAGATGAACTCTATTCCTGGTCTAAATTTATATTGAGTATATGGATTTTTGTAGGATTATTTTAAAAGCCTTACTTGTAATCAACTTCTGTTTTAGTCTTTTCTGCTGCTGTAGCAAAATAACTGAGGTTGGAGAACATATAAAAAGAGGTTTATTTAGCTCATGGTTTTAAAGTCTGAAAGTCCACTATTGGACGGCCCATCTGCTCAGCCTCTGGTGAAGGCCTTCTGGCTACCTCACAAGATGGCGGATGGCATCACAGTGGGAGCACAGGGAAAGGGAGAGATCAGATGGCAGGACAGAAAGCAACAGATTCGGGGGAAGTGCTAGTTTCTCTCATAACAACCTGCGCTCAAGGGAGCTATGTGGGATCCTGCAAGAACTACATCAATCTCTTCCAATGGCAATGCCCCCATAGTCCAATTAATTTCTACTAGTCCCACCTCTTAAAGGTCCCACCACACCTCAACATCACTACACTGAAAACCATGCTTCAGTAGGAGTCACATTCAAATTATATCCAGAGAGGGACTCCTGACTCATCTACCACTTGGGCTGTAGTTTCTGAATGTCCGAGGATGATTTGGGGCCTCTTTGTACATCACTCCTTCCTGGAGCACTGCTTCCTTCCTTCCTCAGGATTTGGTCCTAGCAGCCACATTTGTCCTCTGTGACTTCCAACCCCAGCCAGCCATCAGGGCAGTTGATGGGACCAGGCTTCATTCCCCAGAGGACTCTTGCATGTGAGTGTGGGGAGGAATGACACGATTCACAATAGCAAAACCTTGAAACAACCTAATGTCCATCACCAGAATGAGTGATAAATGGTGGTATAATTATTTGTACAGCAGAATCTTATATAGAAGTTAGAAAAAATGAACTAAACCTACATGTATCATATCAGCAGTTACATTTCAAAAATACAATTAGAGCAAAATAGCAAGTTGAAGGATTATAAAAAAGCAAGTTATAAGCCACTTATTTGAAACTTAAGTATGCAAGTAGTATTATATTTTGTTTATATATATTTGTAATTATATATTTTAGTAATATGTATTTGTAGTAATATATGGTTGATATATATGTTTGTAGTAATATATAGTCAATATATATTTGCATGGAACTCTAAACACAATAATTACCACATTTAGGATACTTGTTTGCTCTGGCAAGTAAGGGGGAAATTATAAACACAGTGCTTCTTTCTTTCTTATACTGGGGCTCGAACCTAGGGCCTTGTGCATGCTGGGCAAGCACTCTATCCTGAGCTACATCCCTAGCCCACAATGCTTTTTTCATAAGCTGGGTATATACATATAAATGCTTAATATACTATTCTCTATATTTTTGTAAGCAAAAATATTTCACAACTATATAAGTGAAAAAAGAGGAAAAAATACACCAAAACATTTATAGCAGCCAATTCTGAGAGATGGGATTGTAGGTAAGATTCCTCTTTTCATTTAAAAATTTCCCCTAATTTGTCTATTAGTACATATATTTTTATGACAGATAAAGATCATTTATATATGAGGATGTCTGAAAATTCTTTAATCAGTCACAGAATCTTTTTTCCCATAAGGAGGAACTATGATTAATAGTAAACATATACATATATACCTATACACACATACTATATATGTATATACTAAATACATGGATGACGGAATATATTATATATACTATATATACATTTATGTACAACATACAATACAAGTGGAGTCCTACTGGCTACGCTTTTTACTAAGCCATAAATGATTCATACATGACTTAGGAGCGATGGCAGGAGGAGAAGGGGTGAGTAGGAGGAGAACAACGAGCGCCTGAAGGGATTATGAGTATGTGTGGGGTGGGAAGGGATGGGGTGGTAGGAGGTGAACTGAAGAGGAAAAGCAGAAACAGCTCTCACATGTAGGATGACACTGGAGACCCCGAGAGAGTCTAGGCTGCTACATGTGGCTGCCGAGCCCAGTGACCCCTGATGGTAAGGGCAGGGCCTCGTGTTCTATATGCCCTGGAGAATATCGGCCATGTCCCCTGGATGGTGCCACTTTTCAGTGAAGAAATAGAAGGCTGGGTTTTCCGAGTTGCTGCCCCTTGCCTCCCAGAACAAGGACAATGACAAGGATAGGCTGATTTATGTTTGAACTTTGCCTGCTGCCCAGCCCGCCTGGGGCCTATGGTGTCTCACCAGGATCTGCTTCTCTGGAATCTTTTGGAATAAGCGTCTGTTCTATCCTGATCACTGTAAACAGCAACACTTGGCTTTTAATTAATGGAAGCGGATGCATTTCCTTAATACATACAGAAGTAAGGGATTGATTTATGTCTTTTGCACACACATAGGGACAGCTTAATTTAATGGAGCTGAAGGGGGTGGGGAGGGGTCCTACCAAGGCCCATCTGGCCAGCTTCTGTTTAGCACGGATCACTTCCCACTCATGACAGAGATGCTAATTGTGAGCACTACTTCCAAACACCATAGGATGTGGTGTAATTACACTGTTCATAAAAGAATTCCAAACAGGGCTCTGTTTTGAATTTGATGGAACATAATGAGAAATCTCTGTGGCAGATGACAACATTCTTCTTTCAATTAATGGGATACTTGCTCAAGTCATCCCAAAAACCATTAGGCACTGATTAGAGAGATTTATGGCCTCTGAAAGGACCCAAAACATTCTTCAACTAGAAAGTGCAGCAAAACTATCTCCTTTGAGGACATCCAGGAGTCATTTATTTACATGAAACATGAGCAGATAGAAGAGTTTTCTACAACACCATCCAAACCTGAAAGTCAAATCACCCCCATGCAAATCTCATTAGACCATTTTATAGAGTATTTCATTCATTCCTTCCATCCTTCATCTATTCATTCATAAAAGCCATCCAATAGAAGAACAGGACATTATCCTAAGTATAGGACATTATCAGGAGCAAGGTATAGGGTTTGGCTGTGTTAAACTGCAATGATGAACCAGAAAGGGAAATTCCTCATAAGAGGACTTCTGCATGTTGGGAAGAGAACAGGGGGAAATTAGACATCCTTAATTCAAGTTCAAGTTACCTATGGATTTGGGGCAAATCATTTAATGTCTCTGTGCCTTAGTCCTCAAAATGGGGATAAGTAATGCCTGCCTTTCAAACCAATCTGACCATAAAGTGCTGCATAAATGCAAGAGGTTATTGATCTTAAGAACCTTACTGTCCAAGAGGGGAGATTTAAAGCACACAGAAATACCTATGATATAAGGCAAAAGCCAATGCTATTTTGATAGAGGTACAAATTTTTTTATTGGTTCCAAATATCTATTTAGCCCTAATAGGGTCCAGATGCTGCACTCAAATGAAGTGCAAAGGATTTCAGGAGAGGAAGAATTATCTGCTTATTTTTACATGCTCCCCACCAAAATTATTCCCCTGATATTACAGTATCCCTACAATCATCAATATGGCTCTCATTCTTTCCAACTATTATAAAACATTGTGTATAGTTTGATTTTGTTTCATTATAAAGATCAGCCATTGCTTTGAAAATAATCTCCTCCCAGCCCTCCCCCTCCCTTCCCCCTCCCCTCC
>PVJS01037756.1:6207-19839 GCA_004027185.1 Glis glis
AAAAAAAAAAAAAAAAAAAAAAAAGAATGAGAGGGCTATTAGATATGGCTGGAGCCTGTTCTACCAATACAGGTCTAAGAGAAAGTGCCCTGACCACAGCCCTTGTCTATGATAGCATGGCTTACATGGTGTGATTTCTTACCCCTAAATACAGATGATTGACTAATGGTAGGCATAATTTGGTTAATGACTTATTACCTAATATGAAAATATGCTACCTATTATGAAAACATGAATTGAGCCAACTGGATTACATTTATTAGGAGTATGAATTAAGAAATACAGAATGGTTAAGAGTGGAAACTCAGATGAAAAGAGTAATGGTATAAAAATAAAGGACGGTACTTCACTAATGAGATATACTCAAGCTGAAGCTAGACAAAAATAACAAGTGGCCAAAGGAAGCACCATAAGGTACCGCATAAAGAAGATAGCTTTGGACAAAGCATGAGAGAGCAGAGATGTGTGGAGAAAGACAGAGGATCAACAAGAAGCCATGCCACCCTACGGAGAGACAAAGAAATCTTACTGCTTTGGTATCTGATAGCTTTTTAGGTATGGTCCACTGTCCTTTTATTAACTCCCCTTTTTCTTAATATGCATAGATTGATTGTTCTTCACATCCCAAACTCCAACACTGAGACAAAGATTAAAAACAAAGATGTGGAGCAGATGGGAAAGAAAAGTCAAAATGGAAAAGGCTGGCTTTAAATAGAACTGGAAAACCTAATCTTTGGTGATCTCAGGAAAGAAAGAATGGGTGTTGATGAAGATGTCAAGAGAAATTATATTTATCAAGGAACAAAAAGGGACACTTCTTATTGATAAAGGGAACATCCAACAAGAAGATATAATGACAGAGAACAGCCGGGCGTGGTGGCGCACGCTTGTAATCCCAGTACTTTGGGAGGCGGAGACTGGAGGATCCGGGTTCGCGGCCAGCCTCAGCTCTCTGTCTCTCTCTCTCCTCATCTCTCTCTCTGTGTCTCTCTCTCTCTACTTAGTGAGGTCCTCCGCAACTTTGTGAGACCTGGTTTCAAAATAAAGTATAAAAAATAGGGCCGGGGGTGTAGCGCGGAGGTAGAACGCCCCTGGGTTCAATCCCCGGTACCGCAAAAAAAAAAAAAAAAGTACAGAGAACATTTATGTCCCAAACATTGGCACACACACTACATAAAATGAACACTAATTGACATTGAGACTCAGACCTCAATATTAGCTGGGTGTGGTGGTGCACACCTGTGGTCCCAGTACTTGGGAGGCTGAGGCTGAGACAGGTGGATCACAGGTTCAAGTACAGCATCAGCAACATAGCAAGATTCTTAGCAACCTAGTAAAATCCTGTTTCAAAACAAAAAATATAAAGGGCTGGGGTATAGCTTGGAGGTAAAATGCCCTTAGGTTCAATCTCCAGTACCACAAATAAAATAAAATAAAAGCCCTAATACAATAATAATGGAATATTTCAACATGTATGTCACCATTAGATTGGTCATCCCTACAGAAGATCAGTAAAGACTCATCAGATCTAAATACTGTCAGTCAAATGGACCTAATAGACATATACAGAAAATTTCACCCAACAACAGCTGAAGTCACATTCTTCTCAGCTACTCGAAAAGCCTTCTCCAAAATAGGTCATATTCTTGGCCACAAAGCAAGTTTGGCAAATTAAAAAAATTTGATATAATTCCTTGCATCTTTTCAGATCATAATGGACTGAAAACAGAAATCAACAACATGAAGATCCAGAGGAATTACATAAATACATGACGATTGAACAATACACTTTTGAATGAGGACTGGAATATAGAAGAAATAAGAGGAGAAATAAAAAAATTCCTAGAATCAAATGATAATACACAACTTACCAAAACCTCAGGGACACTATGAAGGCAGTCTCAATAAAACAATTTATAGTACTGAGTGCACACATTTAAAAAAAAGACTCTAAATAAACAACCTAACAAGGCATCTCAGGGCCCTTGAAACATGGGAACAAACCAACCGAGAAGCTAGCAGAAGGCAGGGAATAACTGAAATCAGAGCAAAAATTAATGGCATAGAGAATAAAAAGCAATATAAAAAGCAATAAAACAACAGATTGTTAAAGTCTTAGCCAATCTAATCAAAGGAAAGAGAGAATTGATCGACATTACTAAAATAAGAGAAGAAAAAGGAGGTAACACCATAGATAGCATGGAAATCCAGAGGATCATTAGAAACTATTTTGAAAACTTATACTCCAATAAGCTGGAAAACCTAGAAGAAATTG
Source organism: Glis glis (assembly GCA_004027185.1). Lineage (NCBI taxonomy): Eukaryota > Metazoa > Chordata > Mammalia > Rodentia > Gliridae > Glis > Glis glis. The sequence goes on from PVJS01037756.1 coordinate 8,483, forward strand.
ACAAATTTCTAGACACATACAAACTACCTAAATTGAACTAAAAAAGATATAGAAAACCTAAACAGACCAATAACAAGCAAAGAAATAAACAGCTTTCTAATAAAGAAAAGTCCAGGACCAGATGGATTCCCAGCTGAATTCTGTAAGATCTTTAAAGAAGAACTAAACCAGCTGGGCATTGTGGCACATGCTAGTACTTGGGAGGCCGAGACAGGAGGATCACCGGGTTTGGGCCAACCTCAGCTATTTAGTGAGGTCCTCTGCAGCAGAGTGAGACCCTGTTTCAAAATAAAAAATAAAATAGGGATGTAAAATAAAATGGGGGTTTAGCTCAGAGGTAGAATGCCCCTGAGTTCAATTCCCAGTACTACTACTACTATTACAAAAAAAGGACTAAGCCAAATGTTCTTCAAATTATTCCATGAGATAAAAAGAGATGTAATACTCCCAAACTCATTCTTATAAAGCCAGTATCACATTGATACCAAAATTGAATAAAGATACCTGGGGAAAAGAAACTTACAGACCAATATGCTTGATAAACATAGATATGATTTTTTTTTTGCGGTACCGGGGATTGAACCCAGGGGTGTTCTACCTCCGCGCTACACCCCCAGCCCTATTTTTTATCCTTTATTTTGAAACCGGGTCTCACGAAGTTGCGGAGGGCCTCACTAAGTAGAGAGAGAGAGAGAGAGAGAGAGAGAGAGAGAGCTGAGGCTGGCCGCGAACCCGGATCCTCCAGTCTCCGCCTCCCAAAGTACTAGGATTACAAGCGTGCGCCACCACGCCCGGCTAGATATGATTTTTTTAATAAAATGCTATCAATTCACATCCATATCAAGAATATTGTATACCATGAACAAGTTGGTTTCATTTCAGGGATGCAAGATTGTTTCAACATACACAAGTCAATAAAGGTAATTCATCACATAAACAGAACCAAGGACAAAAATCACATGATCATCTCAACAGATGCAGAAAAAGCATTTGACAAAATCCATCACACATTCATGTTAAAAACACTGAAGAAATTAGGGATAAAAAGAACTTACCTTAATATCATAAAGGCAATATATGATAACCCCAAACAAACATCATACTGAATCGGGAAGATTCCCTTTAAAATCATGAACAAGGATGCCCACTATCGCCATTTCTATTCAATATAGTACTTGAAATTCTAGCCAGAGCAATAAGGCAAGAAAAGGAAATTAAAGGTATATAAATTGGGAAAAAAGAAGTGAAACTACCTCTGTTTGCAGATGACATGATTCTATACTTAGATCCAAAAATGCAACTAGAAGCCTTGGATAGAGCTGGTAAACAAATTCAGCAAAGTAGCCAGATATAAAATTGGCTTACAAAATCATTAGATTTTCTATACACCAAACCATGAATCTACTTGAAAAAGAAACTCAGAAAACAGTTCCATTCACAAAAGTCTCAAAAAGCAAAAGAAATAAATCTAGCCAAGGAGGTAAAATACTTCTACAATGAAAATTATAAAACACTGAAGAAAAAAATTGAAAAAGACCTTAGAAGATGGCAAGATCTCCCATGTTGTTGGATAGGCAGAATAAGTATCATCAAAATGGCCATACTACCATATATTACCATATACATACTACCAAATAGTGGATAAGGAGAGTCTTCTTAAATCTGGAATATCTGGTTAACGTGAATTAGGATGTTAGAAGTACATTTTTAACCAATGAAGTTAGTTTTTTCGTTTTTGTTTTGTTTTTAATACTGAGGATGGAATCCAGGGGCATTTTGCCTTTGAATTATATTCCCAGGCCCTTTCCCCCCACCTTTAAACAGGGTCTCCCTAAGTTGCTGAATCTGGTCTCAAACCTGTGATCCTCCTGTATCAGCCTCTCAAGTAATGCCTAAGAACCAATGAATTAGCTGTTTGTTTTAAATTTGGGGGTGTACGATCTGTTTCTCAATATGGTTTCAACATCTGTTCCCTGCTAATCTGTGAAGATGACATAGGTGAGAACTCTCTGGGAAATGAGATATCAATCATAAACTATGTCACTTTATTCTTTTGTTACCTTAAGAAGTTAGGGGAATAGAGAAGTCTGGATAATGTACTATTTACTTTCCGTTATTTCAGACTTTTGACTCTGGTCATAAGAGTTGAAGAGAAGATTCTGAAACCTATGGAAAACAGATTAAGTGTACTTAAATTTAAAGATTACCCAGGAATACTTTCCCACAGTATTGCCAAACTTCTCCGTTCTCTAAAACATGCTGGTAGTTTATTTTCTTTTCTCCAGAAACTTCCACAGGAGTGAGAGTTGTATAATTTGTTATAAAGTCTCTTCAGCTCCCTTGGTCTCTATATAACAAAAAGAACATGAAGAAGCCTGTGGCCTATAATATTTTTGGAACTAACTAAATCTCAGAAATGCAGAAAAGAAATAAAACCAAAACTCCTAGCACAGAATTACAGGATACATGTAAAAGTCTGAAGAATAGTGATTTTTTTTTTGTGTGTGGTACCGGGGGTTGAACGCAGGGGCGTTCTACCTCCGCACTATGCCCCTGGCCCTATTTTTTTATACTTTATTTTGAAACCGGGTCTCACAAAGTTGCAGAGGGCCTCACTAAGTAGAGAGGGAGAGAGAGACAGGGACAGAGAGAGAGAGAGAGAGAGAGAGAGAGAGAGAGACAGGGAGAGAGAGGTGCGCGCGCGTGCGCGAGCTGAGGCTGGCCGCGAACCCGGATCCTCTGGTCTCCGCCTCCCAAGGTACTGGGATTACAAGCGCGCGCCACCACGCCCGGCTCTGAAGAATAGTGATTTAAAAAAAAAAACTTTTCAAAATTGCAATTACACTGTATGAAGGAATAAAGTAAAATTTTCTTTGTAACTATCATCCCCTATGGACTAAAATAATTCTTTAAATGAATCAGGAGGTAATAATATCTAAACTCATAATAAAAAGGGTGGGCCAGATATTCCAAATGCTAGCTATAATCAAGGCCTGATAAAAACAAACACAGGCAGTCATAGGCTGTAAAAAATGGTGCTATGGTTTGGCTATGGTTTATTTGTGTCTCTCAGGGGTTTGTTTGTCTCTCAGGGGTTGATATGTTTATATGTAATCCTTATTGTGAGGTAGTAAGAGGGTAGAAACTTTGACTGTGGTGTTCAGAGGTGGGGCCATTAGGAGGTGATTAGGATTAAAGTCATCTGGGTAGAGCCCCCATGACTGAGTACTGGTGGCTTTATAGAAGAGGCAGAGAGACCAGAAAGGACACAGACATATGCTCCTTGTCTCTTGCCACGTGCTGCCTTGTGCTGCCCCAGGACTCTACTAGCAAGAAGGCCATCACCAGTTCTTGACCTTCAGACTTGGACCTCTAGAACCAAGAGCCAAAGTAAACTTCTCTACGTTAAAACTTACCCAATCTGTAGTATTGTTATTGGCAACAGAAAATGGACTAATGCAGGTAGACAAAAGTTCCTCAGGTAAACTAGAGTGGGGAAGGCCACTTAGCACAGAGCCAGAGCTAAGGCTGGCTCTCTTTAGAAAGTTGCTATTTAATTTAAGCCAAGGCATAAAAGAACTGGAAGACAGATATTATGCCCCAAAGAAGTAATTTGGAGCATGAAACACCAAAAAAGAAAGGAACAAAACTTGTATAATACTTAGGCTATGGTGTATATCATTGGCTCTCAAACTGTAGTGTGCTTAAGAATTACCAGTATTGCTTGCTAGATTGTAGACCTCCAGGCTAGAATGAAGACATTCTGATTGTGAAGGTCTAGGGTAGTATTAAGGCACCTGTATTTTTTGTCCTTTCTAGCAATTATACTTTATCTATTTATTTTATTGGTGCATTATAATCATACATCTTGATGAAGTTCAGGGTGATAGAGGCATACATGCACAAAGCACTCATTGAGTCCTCCCCCAGTTCCCATCCCATTCCCTCTCCCGCCCCTCCTTCCCCTGCTCAGCATAGTGATTGGCTTTGATAAGTTTGTGTATGTACATCATGAACATTGAGGTGTTTCCCTTTTCCCCCTCCCATCTCCCGCAGTTAGGTCCCCTTCTTCACTCAACTAAGGTTTCTCCTCCTTTGTCTGGATAAAGCACCTGTATTTTTAACAAGTACCTCTAGGTAATATTGAGAAATGAAAGTCTAGACACAGTATATTGAAAACATTGGTCTAAGTCGGGCATGGTAGCACACACCTGTAATCCCAGTACTTGGGAGGCTGAGACAGGAGGTCACAAATTGGCAGTCAGTCGTAGCAACTTAGTGAGGCCCTCCACAACTTAGTGGGACCCTGTTTCAAAATAAAAAATAAAATAGGGCTGGGAATGTAACTCAGAGGTAGAATGCCCCTGGGTTCAATCCCCAGTACCAACCAACCAACCAACCAACCAACCAACCAACCAACAAACAAACACAAAAGGAAAGAAAGAAAAAGAAAAACAGAAAAATTGGTTTATAATATAAAATAGAAATAGAGTACTTGGCAGTTCAATAGTTGATTACGGTAATAAAAATCAATCAAATCCTGTATCAAAGATTTGAAATTTGGATTTATGCTGTTATTGTGTATTGTCTACTTTGTTCTTATTGTAGAAATAACCATGGCAGCCGGGCGTGGTGGCGCATGCTTGTAATCCCAGTACTTGGGAGGCGGAGACCGGATGATCCGGGTTCTAGGCCAGCCTCAGCTACTTAGTGAGGCCCTCCGCAACTTCGTGAGACCCGATTTCAAAATAAAGGATAAAAAATAGGGCCGGGGGTGGAGCTCAGAGGTAGAATGCCCATGCGTTCAATCCCCGGTACCGCAAAAAAAAAAAAAAAAAAGAAATAACTATGGCAATAATGAAATGTAACATCACATCCTCCAAAAAAAAAACCCACTGTAACATGAACTTTGTATAGTTATTTAAGAAATATAGACATTCACATTCACAATAAACAGGACCATTCTTACATTCAGAAAAAATGATGTAATTTCTACTTTTTAAGAAAATGGCTAGCCGGGCGTGGTGGTGCACGCTTGTAATCCCAGTACTTTGGGAGGTGGAGACCGGAGGATCCAGGTTCGCAGCCAGCCTCAGCTCTCTCTCTCTCTCTCTCTCTCTCTCTCTCTCTCTCTCCTTAGTGAGGCCCTCCACAACTTCATGAGACCTGGTTTCAAAATAAAGTATAAAAAATAGGGCCGGGGGCATAGCGCGGAGGTAGAATGCCCCTGGGTTCAATTCCCAGTACCGCAAAAAAAAAAAAAAAGAAAATGGCTAAACAAATTTATATAATATACGATACCAGATTGAGGTAAGCTACGACAACAAAATATTGTTTCTCCTGTGTTTCAATAATTCAGCACAAGTCAGAGAGACAGGGAGAAAAAGTGGGTATGAAAAGGTCACCAGAAATATCCTTTCATAGAATACATGATATATGTCTAGCTATATCCCTTGAGGAACAAATGTAAAACCTAAGACAAATAAATATTAACTGATCCCTTTGCAGAATAATGATTTGTCAATATTTGCTTTTATCTGACAACTTTATCAATATATTTATTAGCTTTCAGGCTATTAAGCTTTGACAAGATACAGAATAATTGAAGAAATATGCCTACTGTAAATAATTTGGAAGCTTCCATTAATTCTTATTTACATACTTTCTAAAACCAAAAGGAAGAACATAGTGGATGGGAATGCTGTATGCTGATGAGATGCTTGCTCTTTGTTTTAGGTGACTGACAGAGTACACTGTTTGTGAAAAATATGAGGTCAAAAGAAAAGCATTTTAAAGTCAAACATTACATTCAGGCAGGAAAAGGGTTTAAATAGTAAGCCATTGAGTTGTTCAGTATGATCTGAGCAAGAAAATGTACAAAATATAGCTGGGCTGAAAATTAAACCTGGAGATTTTTTGTTTGTGTGCTAAAATCTAAACTGAAGTGAGAAAGCTATTTTTAGCCATCATTTTTTTTCCTAGTAAGTACTGTTCTTTAATATTGTTTTCTAAAACATCTAAAAAATGAACCTTTCTCTGAGCCATTTATGGAAGAAAAATATCCTGAAATATGACTTGAGACTAAATAAGATTAAATAAAATACTCATTAACCTCAGAGCATTTTCCTCTCTTGTTTCTCCCATTAGTAGGCTTATTAGACAGTCCTGGGAGTTTCACTTCACTCACTTGAAATGTAGATTCTTCAGACTTCTTCAGAGTGATTTGTGAATATACCTGTTAAAGGATTAGGATGGAACTATTTCTACTCTGTATAGGCCTTTTTAATTGCTTTTCTTATAGAAATATAAAAATAAATTCCAAAAGAGGTTGTTAAGACCTCTTGAACACCAAAAAAGGAAAAGTGTGTGGGGTACATGTTCTACTTAAAATTTTTAATTAAAAATTATTGTTATGGACCGAATTGAGTTCTCTTATATGTTGAAGCCCTAACCTTCAATATGACTGTATTTAGAAAAGGGCATTAATCTACACACATCCTCCTGCATACCTTAAATAACTTCTAGTTTACTTTTAATATCACCTAATATAATATAATGCTATGTAAATAGTTGTTATACTGTATAGTTTAGGGAATAATGCCAAGAAAAAATCTGTTGTACATGTTAAAATACAAATGCAATTTTTATTTTCAATCTGTGATTAGTTGGATCCATGGATGCAAAAGCCTATGGATATGAAGGGATAAGTATACACTTTTATTATGTGTATAACATACATATATATAAAACATACATGAGTTATGAAAAATAAGAATGAAATAAATGTCCACAAACCCATACTAACTCTTTAATTTCAAATTCCCTGCTCCAGAGGGGATCATTATTCTAAATGTTATATTCATAATTCTTTTGCTTTAGGAAAAAATGTTTTTTCACATATTTAAGTATCTGAAAACAATGTATTTTATTTCTCTGCTCAAGTTGTCTATTATTCTGCCAATAGCATACTTCCTGAAATCCTACAGTTTTATAACACATCATTTTATTTGATACAGCAAATTCACCCACCTTTGAGTCTGCTAGCTATTCCAGGCCTTTCACTTTTCATACACAGTTTAGACTTAAGTCAATTTCCTCAAAAATCTTGTTAGGATTCACTGATCTATGAATTAATTTGGAGAAAAGTGACATTTGACTATACTGAATCTAACATATTATTAGTACAATCTCCACTTAGAACTTTAATGTTAATCAATAAAATTTATAGTTTTTTTCACAAATACCTGGCACAATGCTGCTATTTTTCAATGTAAACGATATCTTTGTTACCCTAGCAAATAGTTAACCTTGTAACATATTTTGTTTCAGAGTGTAACTTATTTTTATACCAGTTTTATAGTTAGTCACCTTGCTAAATTTTTCTATTACTTCTAATAATTTACTTGTAAATTATTTTGAGTTTTCTATGTAGACAATCATGTCACATACAAATGAAAGCAGTTATATTTCTTCCTTTTCAATATTTAGACGTTGTATTTTTTCCCCCAGTTCTTGTGTGGGGACTCTGACCACCATGAAAATGTTGTCTTATTCTAATTCTAAAGAAAGTCCTTCTAGTATTTCATTGGGAACAGTGATATTTGCTACATGCTTTTGATAGATACTTTTTATCAAATTAAGAACTTCCATTGAATTCCAATTTTACAAAGATATTTTTTCTTCCCATGAATGAGACAACTGAATTAAAAATTATTGAAATGATGTTTATTTTCTCCATTAATCTGATAATATCCTAAATAACAGATTTTTTCCCCTATAATGCCTTCCATGGATGCTCTCCTTGGTCATGATGTATTTCCTTATTAAAAAATACATTATTGTTACTTGGGAGGTTAAGATAGGAGGATTTGTAGGTTTGAGGCCAGCCTGGGCAATTTAGTGAGACCTTGTTTCAAAAATTAAAAAAAAATAGGGCTGGGGGTGTAGCTTGGGGATAGAATACCCCTGGGTTCAATCCCCAGTACTACAAAACAAAACAAAACAACAAACAAAAACATTGTTGTATTCAGTTTGCTAATGTTTTGTTTAGGATTTTGTACTAATGCTTTTGTACTAAGTGAGACTGAATTGTACTGTTGTATTCTTTTGCTATCTTTGATTCAGTTATTAAGCATTTGATATAGATGTACATTAGTCTGTTTGGGGATAAAGTTTGAAATGACCATTATTTGAAAGGCCAGAGGTCAGACATAACCATACAGGTCTTTTTGTGTGTGTGTGTATGTGTGTGTGTGTGTGTGTGTGATACTGGAGATTGAATCCAGGAGCGTTCTACCTCTGAGCTATATCCCCAGCCCTATTTTATTTATTATTTTGAAACGGATTCATGCTAAATTGCTGAGGGCCTCATTAAGTGAGCTTCAAACCTGCAATTCTCCTGTCGCAACTTCCCAAGTACTGGGGTTACAGGCATGCACTGCCATGCCTGGCTCATAGGCCTTTTTTTAAAGGAAGGTTTCAACTAAATATTTGATTCTTTAATGGTTATAAGACTATTTTGGCTTTCAGAATTTTCTTGAGTCACTTCTGGTAAGGTATAATTCTTCAGGGTTGGTATATTTCCTCTAAGACTTCACAACTTACAGGTATAAAGGTGTTTGTAGTACCCTCTTACTGTTAGGTTTCTACTTGACTCGTAGGCATGTACCACATTCCCTTTGCCTGCTTTTTTAGAGGTGCTGGGGATCAAACCCAGAGTCTCACACATGCTGGGCAACACTCTATCAACAAGCTATACCTTGCTGGGTGTGGTGGCACACGCTTGTAAATCCCAGTACTTCGGAGGCTGAGACCGGAGGATCCGGGTTCACGGCCAGCCTCAGCTACTTAGTGAGGCCCTCCACAACTTAGAGAGACCTTGTTTAAAATAAAGAATAAAGCCAGGAGTGGTGGCTCACGCTTGTAATCCCAGTACTTGGGAGGCTGAGACAGGAGGATCACAGGTTTGCGGCCAGCCTCAGCTACTTAGTGAGGCCCTCCGCAACTTAGTGAGACCTGCTTCAAAATAAAGGATAAAAAATAGGGCTGGAGGTGTACCTCAGAGGTATAATGCCCCTGGGTTCAATCCCCAGTACCGCCAAAAAAAAATATATAAAATAAAATAAAGAATAAAAAATAGGGCTGGGGGTGCAACCTGGAGGTAGAATGCCCCTGGGTTCAATCCCCAGTACTGCCAATAAAATGAAATAAAAATAAAATAAAGAATAAAAAATAGGGCTGGGGGTATAACCCAGAGAGAGGTAGAATGCCCCTGGGTTCAATCCCTGGTACCGCAAAAACAAACAAAAAACAAACAAACAAAAAACAAGCTATACCTCTATCCTCTATCCCCTTTTTATTAACTCACAGTATCATTTACTTCTGCCTTCCCTCTTTAATTTTTTAGGCACCTTGCCTCTGCTGTTGTGTTACCTGCTTAGGGCCGAGTGAGTAGCCTTGTTGTTATGTGGCCTATGGAGACTGACTAGCATTCTGCTACTGCTGACAAAAGCAGCATACTACATCTGCCAGGCATGCTGGAATGGCCCCACCCCTTTGGAACCTATGAGACTGATAGGTGCACTCCTGTTGCCATGTATGCACACTGTACTGCACATGCCAGCCCACTGGAATGGCCACATAATGGGCACCGCACCCCCACCGTTGTGTGTACCACAACCACCTGGGCTGCTGGAGTGTCACCACAGCCACACGGCCTGTAGAGATAGACAGATGGGCTTTCCAACCCCACTGCCATGCACTGCACCCACAGTCAGCAATTACAGCTGAAGAAGTGGTATGAAGACTATACTATGCCCCAACTGGACCCAAAGCCATCATAGCCTATCAAATGAAAACTGTAAGACACATGTTTAGGAATAGGTTTTTTATTATGAAAGCTACCCTATGAAATTGGTAGAGACAATTGATCTGCCAGATGTGCAAGTATCGACATGGGGACAGAGGAAGTACAAAACAGCAAGGTAACGTGATGCCTCCAAAGGTATATAGTAACTCTAGCAACAGACCTCAAAGAAGAGGAAATTGACGAAATGCCTGAAAGAAAATTCAAAAGAATGAATGTATCAATGAGATACAAGAGTATACACATCATTACATGAAATGAAGAACACAATTCTTGATATCAAGGAAAAATTTGGTAGAGATCATGAAAAAGAACCAAATAGAAATCTTGTAAATGAAGAACTTAAATCCAATAAATACAGTTGAGAGCCTCAATAATAGACTAGATCAAGTAGAAGAATTTTTGAAGTTGATGAAATCCTTTTGAAATAACCCAGTCACAACAACAAAAAAAAAAAAAAAGGAAAAGAAAGCCCTTGGGACTTATGAGACAAACATTACATGAACAAATTCTAGAAGGCAAGTTGAAGGAAAATGCATAGAAATCCTATTCAGTAAAATAATTGCTGAAAACTTCCTCACTCTTAGGAAAGAAATGAACATCCAGATCCTGGAGGCCCAAATGACCCCAAATAGATTTGACAAAAAAGGCCCTCTCTGCAGCATATTATAATCAAACTGTCAGAAGTTTAAAATAAAGAGAATTCTAAAAACAGCAAGGAAAAAAGGACCAAGACATGTTAAAGGGAATTCCCATCAGACTAATAGCAGAATTCTTAGTAGAAACCTTACACACTAGTGAGGAACAGAATGACAAATTAAGTCCTAAAAGAAACGAAACAAAACAAAAAACCTGACAACCAAAAACACTATACCTAGCAAAGCTATCCTTCAGAAATGAAGGAGAAAGACTTTCCAAGACAAACAAAAACTGAGGGAATTTATCACCACCAGACTGGCCTCATAAAAGATGCATACGGGAGGCCTATATCTAGGAGTGAAAGATAACTACCATTATGAAAAAATGCAAAACTATAAAACTCACCAGAGAGGCAGATACACAAAAGAAAAAGAGAACAGAATCAAATCTCATCAATATAGAAAGCCATGAAGCCATAAAGACCAACAACAAAAAGGGAAAAACAAAGGATATTCAAAATAACCTGAAAAAATTTAACAAAATGACAGGTATCTTTATAGATCAACAGTAACCTCGATTATAAATTGATTAAATTACAAGCCAGACGTGGTGGCGCACGCTTGTAATCCCAGTACTTTGGGAGGCGGAGACTGGAGGATCCAGGTTCGCGGCCAGCCTCAGCTCTCTCCCTCTCTCTCTCTCTTCCTATCTCTCTCTCTCTACCTAGTGAGGCCCTCCGCAACTTTGTGAGACCCAGTTTAAAAATAAAATATAAAAAAAATAGGGCCAGGGTATAGCACAGAGGTAGAACGCCCCTGGGTTCAATCCCCGGTACCGCAAAAAAAAAAAAAAG
>PVJS01037757.1:0-19742 GCA_004027185.1 Glis glis
TAATCCCAGTACTTGGGAGGCTGAGACAGGAGGATTGCAGGTTTGAGGACAGCCTCAGCAAGTAGTGAGACTCTCATTAACCTAGACAGACCCTGTTTCTAAATAAAAAAAAAATAGGGTTGGGGGTGTAGCTCGGAAGTAGAATGCCTCTGGGTTCAATCCCCAGTACCACACACACACACACACACACACACACACACACACACACCAAAAAAAAGAAAGTGCTAGAAGGAAGTTATAAATTTAAACTTTGCAAGATCAGGCTCACACTGTAAAAAACAAAAATACTATTCTGAAACTAATAAAATATTAATCTGTTATTTCATTTAGAAGTGGCTGAGTGGAGAATTACAAGTGACTAAAAGAAATAAGTAGCTGTCTGTAATATCCAACATCTACTGGGAATACACAGAAAATGCAAATCTACATCATGTTCCTCAAAGTACCTCTCTGCCACTTGCTAGTTTCATAGCAAAAGTCATTCTTCTCAAAATATCTCTGAATGTGAAAATTACTCCTTTCATCCTCAAAAAGCTGATCATGCCTCTTTTTCATTCTGATGAACTTGTCAAAACCTTTGCAGCATGTAACAAATAATGCCTAATTATTCATCCGTGTGACTTTTTTGAGCCCCAACTGTGTTCTAGGCTGTCATTTAAATGTTGTCAATACAAAGACATACTCCCTACTATCAAGGAGATTTTGATTCAGACAAGGGCATTAAAGGTTGCAATAAAGCGTGACAGTGGCAGATCACAAGCAGTTAGCTAGCGGGTATCATGCCAGCAAGAAGCCAAAGAAAGACCCTAATTGGGCCAGCAATGGGGTTGAGAATATGACAGGTGGCAACAATGAACACAGAGTCATTAGCAAAACGATCAAGACCTCTGTTCTCATGAAGCTGATATTTTAGTAGGTCAGAGGGAGAAAGATAAACAAGAAAATCTACAAATAGGGGTAATTTCTTTTCTTTATTTTCTTTCTTTTTTTTTTTTTTTGGTTTTGTAGTACTATACTGTGGATTGAACCCAGAATCTTTGACATGCTCGGCAAATGCTCTACCACTGAGCTACATCCCCAGCCCTAAGCAAGATCATTGCATACAGTGGAGATAATAAGAAGGAAATAAGCAAAGGGAGTTGATTGGAGTTACTAGGGATAGATGGGAACCCTTAGCTAGATCAGGAACATTCTATCAAAGGAAGGGCCACTGGGACTGAGGCCTAAATGAAAGGAGTCAACTGTGCAAAAACAGGGGGATGGCATTCTAGGGAGAGAAATAGCAAGTACAAGCATTCAGGATAGAATTGAACTTGCATGTTTCAGAAACAGGTCAACAAAGAGATGAGGTCAGAGAGGAAGGACGGGCAGTTTATGTATTATTAAAACATGGCAAACTACCACAAGGCTGAATTATTATAAGAAATTTCTTAACCAGATAATAAAGTTTATTCTCAGTGCAAGGGAAACCTTTTAGAAGATATCAAACAGGAAGGGATGTGCTTCAATTTGCATCTCTCTCTCTCGGAGCTGTGATGGAGCTGGGCTTGGGGGCCAGGAGTGAATGGGGACGATGAGACAATGAGACCAGGTACAGGCAGAGCCTGTGCAGTGCAGTGTCCATATGAGAAATGGTGGGACATGGACCAAGATGTACTGATCAGGGCAGGAGAAGCAGAAAGACTTGTCATGAATTTGGGAGGTAGGAGTGAAAGGAGGTGCTGATGAATTTGATTTAGGGTATGATAGAAAAGAGGAAATCAAGGACCTTTGCAATTGCAAACATGACCCTAGCAACTGAGTAGGTGGCGGTATATCATATAATAATACTAACACATGCTTATAAAGTTTATATTATATGCCAGTCAAGACTCTAACCACTTCACATGTATTACCTCATTTAATCCTCACAACCACAGTACTGTCAATCACTTTTATAGTACAGACAAGAGAAGAGGGGGATGGAGAGATTAAGTCTACTTGGCTAAGTTGCAGCCTGTATTTGAACTCTGGCTTTACTGTTTTAGAGTCTGTGTGCTTAAATATGACGCCCAGTCTTATATTACCAGGCTTCTGAAGACATGAGGATGAAATGATTTTAGAAGGAGAAACAAAATTTGTTTACACATTATTTTTAAAATGCCTAACATGGAAATATCACAGTTAAATATTGTGAACTCAAGATTCCTTGAGTTCCATGTTCACATATTTGTGAGGTCAGTCTTGGAGACATTAACACATTGATAATATTTAAAGCCATGGAGCTGCATAGAATAAACCTAGTGATTAGAAGAGGCTCAAGACCTAGCCCTGGCTCCTCTAATATGGAGTGTTGAGATAAGAAATAAACTCATGTGTGAGGCCAAGATGCAGCATTCCAGTGATGGAGAAAGAATCCCAGAAGAGTACGGATTCCCAGAAACTGAGTGATTGACATGTTGGCTTAATTCTTAGCCAGGTTCTGTCTTCATGGTAACAAGATAGATGCAATAGTTCCAGCCAGCCTGTGTTCCCTTAAGCTTCAGGTTCAAAGAAAATAAAGTGAGTCTTTTCCCAGGGTCCATTTACAAATCCTGTAATCAGTCTAATGGGACTTTTTTGGGTCATAGGCCCATCCCCAAATCCGTCACACTGTGACTAGGGAGCCTAGGGTAGGGTCCCATGCATACATATGAAAAGGTGAAGCTCCACCATCCATTGTATATTGTCCCCTGCCAGAAATTATCACCAGAATTTTTTTTTAACTGTGATAGCTAAAAGTTACTAGAGGGATCTGAATTCTGTGAAAAGAATGTTTTCTCACTAGTTCCAAAGAGTGTCAAAAGATCACCTTATTAGGTAAAAGCTAGTGACACTTGAGACTGTCCATCTCTCACCTCCAAGTATGCCTTCTCAGGCTAAGCCACTCTAAGCTTAATCTAAAAGGCTGATATGGGTAAATGGAAAATAGAAAGTCACCAGAACCTCATTCTTAGTCAACTGCTTTGAAAACAGTTCTAAGTAAAGGAAATGTGACCACAAGGTTGGGAAGCCATTTTACCTACTCCTGGTAAGAATTTCTATCCTGTCATACGGGATTAGATTAGGAACCAGCTGTGCCTGGGATTTTTAGCAACATTAGTCACTTTTTTCCCTCTGCATAGCAGTCTCTGGGGCCTTTCTGTTTTTAATCTCTGAACACACCATCCATTCATTTATTCATCCCACAAGAGTGTATTGAGCACCTAGTGAGGTAAGACACCATTCAGACACTAGAGACACAACAGTGAACAAAACATGAAAATCTCTCCCATCAAGAAAATTAAATCCTTTTAATACTAAATAAAGAGAATGTGTCAGTAATTTACATAGTGTTTTAGAAAGAGATGCATGCTATGCAGAGGGCAGAAAGTCATGTGGGATGTCAGGGTAGGAGGTTTGCATTTTTAAAGAGTATGGCCTGCTCTCTTCGACACCTGTTTCTGAAATCTTTCTTTATGAAGAATTTATTCATTTATGTCAGCTACCTTTATTTATGAAGAATTTGTCCTAATTAGTTAAAAACATAAAAGCAGTAATATATAAAGGGTTAGAATACAGAGGAAATGTGGGGCTCCGGAAGTCACCAATGTCCCAGCCCTGGCCCTTCAAAGCTGCTGGGAGTTAATGGCTCAGAGCTTATTCGTGGAAAAGTGGAGCAGGCACCACTCAACCTCAAATCAGCTGGTTTTATCTGTTTTTTTTTTTTTTGGAGTGGGGGGCAGAAGGGTTAAGGAGAAGCTTCAGACAAGACCTGAATAGACAAGTAAGGAAAGGGTCCTTAACCCTGAGGCCTCAGTTTCCACCTCCATCTCCCAGAGCAGAGGCAAAAACCCACACGTGTGACTGGGTCTCTCCCTCTCTCTTGAGCACCAGAGCATCAGAGAGCTGATGTGGAGCTAGGGATGCAGGAAGAAGCCATCCTCTCAGCAATCTCTAGCTGAAAGATGTTGACCTTGGAGGAGCAGAGGAGAAGCATGATGTGCGTACCCAGGGTGCTTTTCTCTCTATTAAATTATTTGCAATGTTAAAGCCAATTAAAATGTACCAGTACTATTTGTATTTCGGTTCAGGTGAGATTTCAAACGTATTAAATAAATGACACATAGGACATTTGGGTTTATATCTCAGAAAACATGAAAATGTAGATGGAGTCTACAAATAAAAAGATGATCAAGTTAACAAG
The DNA here is from genome assembly GCA_004027185.1 of Glis glis. Classification (NCBI taxonomy): domain Eukaryota; kingdom Metazoa; phylum Chordata; class Mammalia; order Rodentia; family Gliridae; genus Glis; species Glis glis. Next base: position 4,205 of record PVJS01037757.1, read on the forward strand.
TTTCAAGTGAAATGCAAAGTAAAACAAAGCCCATAGTTTCCCCTTCCTTGAAGCGCAGTGTGACTATGAACCTAAGTTTTGACCCTGGTCTGTTAAAACACATGTGATGTATGTGGCTTCCAACTTGCTCCTTTAAAAGGATGGAGCAAGGCCTCCTCTTCCTCACTAAAATCTCCCAACTAATCCACCTGTCTTGTAGAGGATGGGCCCAATCCCTTCACACCCCAAGTTGTAAAACTAGGGAAAATAAATAGTAAGCTGCAGGAGGATAAATTTCAGAATAGTACAAATAATTTCTTAATAGGCAGGATTATTTAGAGACTGGGAAGGCTCTTCCGGGAGGCATTTCGTCTCTTCTAAATGTAAGTGGTCAAGCTGGATATGCTGGATTGGGGGAGTGTTATAAAGAAAATTCTGGTATGAGATGCAAAGTTGAACAATATGACCTTTCAGATTATGAGATTTTATGCGTCCATAAAGTCTAAATTCCAAATAGTTTCTGTTTGGCCACAATGAGATGTGATAATCTCGTTATAATGCGTTTTTTGTGAGTCGTCATTTACTACAAGTCAGTTCCCTGCAACAGTCACCTGTCACCAAGTTGGTCACCTAATACCATCAATTTTACCTGCTAAATGTTTCCCCAATCCAGTTCCCTTTTCCTCACTGTCATTGTTTTATTTCCTTGGTTGTCTTTTTTTTTTAAAAAAAGGTGTTTCCAAAAATGTCATTCTTCACAGAGTTAGAAAAAATAGTCCTAAAATTCATCTGGAAGAACAAAAGACCTAGAGTAGCCAAAGCAATTCTGAGCAATAAGAACCATGTTGGAAGCATTACAATACCTGAATTTAAATTATACCACAGAGGCATAGTAACAAAAACAGCATGGTATTGGCACAAAAACAGACTCATAGAATAGAAAATACAGAGACAAATCCTCACACTTATAGCCAGTTCTTTTTTTTTTTCTTTTGGTGGTGCTATGAATGGAACCCAGAGGCATTCTACCTTCGAGCTACACCCCCAGCCCTATTTTACTTTTTATTTGGAAACAGGGTCTCACAAAGTTGCTGAAAGCCTTGATAAGTTCCTGAGGCTGGCTTTGAACCTGCAATTCACCTGACTTAGCCTCCCAAATACTGGGGTTACAGGCACGCACCACCCCACCTGGCTTAGCCATTTCATTTTTGGCAAAGGAGCCAAAACATATACTGGAGAAAAGATAGCCTTTACAACAAATGGTGCTAGGAAAACTGGATATTCATAGGTAAACGAATGAAATTAGACCTCAATCTTTCACCTTGCCCAAGGGTTAACTCAAGATAGATCAAAAGCCTACAAATTAGACCAGAAATGTTGCAATTACCAGAAGGAAACATAGGATCGACTCTCCAACATACAGGCACTGGTAGAAACTTCCTCAATAAGACTCCCAAAGCTCAGGAAATAAAATTGAGAATCAATAAATGGTATAGCATCAAATTAAAGAGCTTCTGCACAGCAAAGGAACTAATCAAGATTCTGAAGAGAAAGCCTACAGAATGGGAGAAAATCTTTGCCAGCTACTCCTCCAATAAAGGACTAATATCTAGAATATACAAAAAACTTTTAAAACAACACTATAAAACAAATAACCCAATAAAAAAATTGGCATTTTAACTGAATAGTCACTTCTCAAAAAAAGAAATACAAATGTCCAACAAATATATGAAAAAAAATAGTTCAACATCATTAGCAGTCAGGGAGATGCAAATCAAAACTACACTGAGAATCTAACTCCAGTTAGAATGGTAATCATCAAGAATGCAAACAATAAATGCTGGTGAGGTCTGTGGGGAAATAGGGATTCGTATACACTGTTGGTGGGATTGTAAATTAGTACAGATACTATGGAGATCTGTGTGGAGACTGCTCAAAAGACTAGAAGTAGAACCACCATATGACTCAGCTATACCACTCCTTGTTATCTTTCCAACAGAATTAAAGTCAGAATGTTGTGGTAATGCATGTATATCCATGCTTATAGCAGCACAATTTAAAATAGCCAAATTGTGGAACCAACCTAGGTTTCTGTCAACAGATGAATGGATTAAAAAAAAAACATGGTATATAAACACAATGAAATTTTACTCGGCCATATAGAAGAGCAAATTTATGTCATCTGCAGGAAAATAGATGGCACTAGAGAATATTATGCTAAGTGGGATCAGCCAGTCTCAGAAATCAAGTGTCATATTTTTCTCTTATATGCAGAAGCTAGACAGAAAATGGGAAACAAAAGGAACTTTAGATAAATGAGGGAAGAAACCAGTAGAATAGTTGGAAGGGGATTGGGAGAGGGAGGTGGTGAAAGAAAAAAGAAGGCTTGATGAAGGAAACAGTTCAAATAAAGCTATGTCCATGTATAAAGATATCACTACCAGTCTCACTAACATGTATGGGGGAAGGGTGTGGGAGTGGGGTGGGATCTGGAGGGAATCACACCAAGCACTGTGTGCATGTATGTTTGAATCACATCGAATTCTTATGGTTGAATCATATGACATATGATTACATTGCACCAATAAAAGTAATTTTTTTAAAAAGGTGTTTCCTGGGTGCCCACTATGTCACAAACTCTAAGCTGTGCACTGAGGACACAATGCCAAATAAGAGTCAAGTCTGTGCCTTTGTGACAGAGATAAGCAATCAACTGGAAAATTACAGCACAAGGCAAAAATGATATCCTGAAAATATGCTATGCAAGGGACATCTAACCCAGGCTAGCAGTGGATGGGAGGAGGGATGGAGGGAGGACTGCCGGAAGAGGTGACCCTGAACTGAATCTCGAAGCGTAAGTTATCTCAGACCTCCCCTCTTCAACAACGCGTGTGCAGCCCCCACCTCAAGGCACTTTGTAGGTGTCTCTAGATCACTTGCATGACATTGTCTGGTTGTCTTAATATCTATCTTCTTCCCTATGTTCGAAATTGCTGGAGAGAAACTATGAGGATTATGTATCATTATTACCCCAGCTGTGCCTGTGTGACTAGCAGATTGCAAACATTCCATAAATGCTTATAGAACGGACTGGAGTTCCCTTCAGTGGTACCTGGCAGCCACGGTGGAGGATGTCCATTCTTGTGGTCTCTAATGATGAGCAGACAGTGGCAGCACAGTGCAGCATCTGCTTTTGAGATTTTCTGATGCTCTTCCTGCTCTGCCTGACTGGGCTTTCACTTTTGTTCCTACCACCATGTGCACATCTGAGCAACCCGGAAGCTTCCCTAATGAGAAGGCAGCGCCTCCGCCAGCTTCCGTCCCTTGGAGGCTGCGTCATGGTGGCAGCCTGACCAGGATGATGGGGAAGGATGAGGGCCGCAGGGCCACCCCAGTGTCCTCTGTTGAGAGCCACCGTCATCAGAACCATGGAACGACTGACTGGGTGCACAAGACTTTGTCCCTGCATCTCCGGAAAAAATGACAGGAACTCGGAAACCAGTTTGAAACCTGAGCATCGTGGCTTGACTTCTTCTAAACTGGTGTCTGTGGGTAGGTTAAAATGGTCTTGTTCCAACTTTGTGCATTTCTAAGTTGGGCCAGAATGAGGCAGTGGAAATTCATTAAAATGCAGCGTTTCCCAAGGTGTGAGACACATTCTACTCAGAGGTTTGCAAGATGGTGCTGCATGGTATGTATGTGAATGTGCTTTAGTTAGAAATGCATTTATTTAGGTCTAACTGATCTAGTTTTCAGTCAGATATTTATTTTCCTTTTGCCTAGGGCAAGTAAAAAAAAGGTATGGATTTAAATTCATTCCTGTGCATGTAATAGTATAGGTGCTTTCAGAGGATTAATGTTGGGAAGTATTATTATACTCCCTATATTTCACCAACCAGTGAAATTATGGCAGCAGAGGATGCCAGAGACAGAAAGCCATGGAGACTGTCCAATTCAATTCACTATTGTATTCACTTATTCATTCCACAAATATTTACTGTGCACTTACTATATATAACATTCTAGGCAAAACTGCAGTGAATCAGAGAGAAAGTCCGGTGGGAAGGACAGACATCAAATATACACCCAGTAAAGGAAATATCATTATGCAGATTCTGTGGTAGCATACAGCACATATGAAACCGTTAGCAGCAGGGTGGTGCTTGGACGAACTCTTAAAGGATCAGCAGAAACTAACCTGGCAAAGCAGGACTTGGTCTGGTGTTGGAGGAAGATGGTAGGAAGAGAGGGGAGGACATGAGAGCTGGGAGTGCCAGCTTATGTCTGCATGGAGCAGCCATGGTAGCTCATTTCAATCAGGACCCATCTAGAAACAGATGCTCAGGAGACAAAGTGACCCAGCCACAGGTCCTAAGATGGGCTGCACACCAGATCCAGGTGTGAAGCCATTCTTCCATGAGTTTGCACATCTCGCCCATGTTCGTATAGTGTCCCAATATCCAGGCCCTGTTCAAGTAGCAGAGACCCTACAGAGAACAAGCCGACCAAAGTCCTCCCCGCAGAGCCACAGAGACAGTCAGTAAATAAACATGCATGCCAATAGGCTAGAAATAGTTTAGAGAAAGGTGAAGCAGGGAAGAGGGGTAGGTTGTGAGGAGATTGAAGTTTTGTGGGGGTGACCCCCATGATGCAGGCAGAGATGTAAAGAAGTCCAGGCAAGTCAAGTCTCTTGACCTTCCTTCACCATCTTTCTAACACTCAGGGCTGCTTGCTGGGGCTCAGGCTCCACCTGTTCTACCTTGTGCTAAGGGGTTTGACTAGCTCTACATGCTGACAGATAAAACATTTTAATGGGACATTTAATCTCCTAGAAATGATCCAAAAGGGACCAGCAAGAAGGCATATGTCTCTATAAATGCTAAATGGATTTTGAGTTTATATAACATCGTATGGACACTCAGGGGAATGCAGCCATTTCCAAAGCGTGATGATGTCTTGTTCTGAGAAGGTCCAGAGTGGGACCTGCACATCAGAGGACTTCACCCCTGAGCCCACAGAGACCCCACCACCACACAGTCTCCTCTCTCCAAGGACACCAGCTTCTCTCTCCCTAGCTGCTTCTTCAACATGCCAGTCTTTACTCAAACACACCAAAACTATCCTTTTTTCCCTTGGAATTTGAAAATAGCTTATTTGTGAATATGCACCAACACATGGACATTGGTCATTTACTCAATGATGACTTTCATAGTCCTGTATCGCTCTGGAGTAGAGCCACCTTTTCATCACCAATTCCTTGGGTTCTTGTGCTTTCCATAAAAAGAATCAGATACAAGCACATTGGAACTGGAACAAGACTCTTGATTCTTACTCTTAAGTCTAAGGGAGGCATCATGTGGGAGACAGAAATCCCAGGCTGACCCCAATAAAGGAAAAAGGTCCACGGCTTTTATGGCATCTGCAGGGTGGGCAGAGAGCAGGTCTCTTGACGTCATCACATGTAGAGGGAGTCTCAGCTGCGCCTGTGCTCATCTTCATCCTCCCATCCTGTGGATTGTCTAGTAATGAGGTCCCCCACAGAGACAAGATATGGGGCCACAGTCCATGGGCGAGGCAGACAGAGGTAACTTTGAAATACAAGATGAATCAAGAGAGGGTGGTCCCAAGCGAACAGCCCACGGGCCACATGGTTAAAAAGAACTAGATGACAGGAAAACAAAGGAAGAGTTGCTAAGGACACCATCCATGAAGACCTTGGGGAAACCCTGCCTGTTCACACCACGGGACACCAAATCGCCATGCTGTGTGTGCACGGCAGGGGCATAATGAATGCCTTGAGGTGTGAACTGGACGCTGCCCAGCACAGGCTGTCAGAACCCCTCCTCCCCGTGTTTTCCATGCCTGGGCCAGCTGCAGTGAAGAAGAGTCCGTTTATGAAAAGCAATGGTCAGGCCAAATTACTCAGTTAACTGAAGAGCCAACTGTGCAAATGAGGCTCTTAGACATTACAAAAGTTGACAGGTGACATCTGAACTGCATTTTTACTTTGATTTGGCCTCTGGCCACTTTTCTCCTGGGTGCTTGGCACCCAGAAGGAGCATTGCCAAACCTCAGCATCATTTCAACCTGGTGACTTGTAGTCTTTTGGGCGTGGGTTATCCGTCACAGATGTTCCTAGTTAATCATTCCAAGTAATTAGTTGACCCGTGTGTTCTATTTGGTCTGATCTTGATGCTATCCATTGCTACCATGGAAAGGACATCCAGGAGAAAGAAACACTGTTTAATTAAAATCAAAACCTGTTTGTTGCCTGGCGTGGTGCCGCTCGCTTGTAATCCCAGTACTTGGGAGTCTGAGACAGGAGGATCATAGGTTTGAGGCCAGGCTCAGCAACTCAGTGAAGCCCTGTTTCAAAATAAAAAGAATAAAATAGGGCTGGGGGTGTAGCTCGAAGGTAGAATGTCCCTGGGTTCCATCCCCAGTAACAAACACACACACACACACACACACACACACACACACATACACACACACACCTGTCAAGAGCCAAGTTCACACTGGGCATAATTAATAATCATCGGATCCTTAAGTAGACAATAATCATGTATATAGCATCTAGTTAAGTCTCAACAACATTATAATATATCCCAGAAATCTGTCATTTTTCTACCACAAATATTAGTTGAGCTAGTTTAGGTTGTATGCCTTTAAATTAAGTGTATCCAATTTACTTGTGAATAACAAAATATGACCAGACATTCTTTAAAAACATAAATGTACAAGTTAGTAACAATTTACTTATTGCCAAAACTTTATTAATCTCTCTCATCTATTCTGAATCACTTAACTTACTGTAACACATGCAAAATTTTTCAAAGAAATATGCTACTATAAAATTTTTAGTGGTTCTTATTGTATCAAATCAATGTGTGTGGCTTTTTGATTTACTGAATGCTTCCTAAGAGTTCTTTAATCCAAGACAGAAGGATATCCAGTTCACTGATGGCTTTAGAGAGTCCTTTGTTTCCAATCTGCAGATAGTAAAGATATAAAAGCAGTTTTTTTCATATTTTAAGAAACAAATGATTCAAAAACCAAGATTTGGAACACTTACCCTATAAAATGTTTTTTTCATCCTGATAATGGATGTCATCTCTCTAGCTGAAGAAGCACAGGAAATCTAAGAAATCAACAATAAGTATAGATAAAATAGTTGGGGAGGCACTAATAATGCTCTTCTATCCATTTAAGAAATATGTATTGAGCAGGTATGGGCTGGGCACTGGACAGTACTAGCAAATAAACACAGTCTCTGTTTTCACAGGGCTTACAGTTTCCTGGGGGAAAGTAGATGATAAAGTACTGATTCATTTAATTTATAAAAGTACACCAACACAAAAATTACTGAGTCCAGAAAGACTTACAGGAAATTCAGAAAGAGAGTAACAAAGTTAGCATGATTAGGAGAAAACTCAACTACATTTAAACTAAGTTTTCATAAAAGGAGGAAAGAGTAAATTATTATCCAAGCTCTTTGCAAAACCAAATTCACAATCAGACATTTAATTTTACCACAACAAATGACAAATAACTAACAGTCAAGTAAATATGCAATGGAAGAGTTTGTAAAATATTATCTAATTTTTATATTCTCTATAACTGCAGGAATGGTCTGATATGTTTAAGCATAGATAATCCCCCTATTTAGAATAATCTTAGACTTTAAATTGCAGATATTTAAAAATTTTCAATGTAATTATCACTCATTCAGAATGAGTCAATATAATTTAGCATGTGAAGAAAATTCCTAACCTAGCAGTAGAGCTGTGCCTCATAATTTTGCTGAGATATTATATATCATTAACCCAGGAATGAGTTCATCAGCAAAAAGATTCTAACAAATAATGAGAAAACATACGTATCGAGATTAAAACCAATTACTCAAATTATCTCTCCATTTTTTAAATCAAAGTGCCACTATAAATTATACACATTACACATTGTAATACTGATGTTAAGCACTAAAGAAGTATTTGATTATTTAAGAGAACCACCCTTAAATATTGTTGAGAAAATGTATTGAAAGAAAACTTTTCAGAACTACTATAAGCTAGGCACTTGGTTATTATTTTATTTCATTCTCCCAACAACCTTACAACGAAGTTACTGTTATTGTTAAAGACATAAGTTTTAGCGTGACAGCACATGCTTGTAATCTCAGTACTTGGGAGGCTGAGACAGGAGGATCACAAGTTTGAGGACAGCCTCAGCTACTTAGTGAGGCCCCTCTGCAACTTAGTGAGACCCTGTTTCAAAATAAAAGAATAAAATAGGGCTGGGGATGTAGCTCAAAGGTAGAATGCCCCTCGGTTCCATCCCCAGTACCACAAAAAAAAAAAAGACATAGGTTTTAGACTTCGTAGCTAAAGAATAAGACAAGGTCGGCTTCACTTCCTGTTTCTTGCTTTAACTGTTTAAGCAACTGCAATTAAAAATATTTGAAATTGCAAGGATGAATAATGTTTCACAAGTTGATAAGCTAATGGTAATTGATGGTACTAATTACTTACCAAACTGCCTACAAGAAATAGAGACACAAATATTCTATTTGCCAAGACATCAGATTTTAAATGTAATTACATGCAATAAATATGGAAAAGCGTGTCTTTCTAATTACCAATTACTCTTCAGGCTCTCGAAATGTTAATTAAGATGATGAAATCTTGAAAACTAATGAAATTTTTTTTCAGTTTCAACTTTGATCACTAGCAATTAGGCAAGTTATTTCATGAATCCAATGAGGAAACTATTAAATTCCCTTTCAAGCCTGAGAGTAGTTGAGTTCTCTAAGAATCTTTAAAACATCTTCTTTACATATAACTTGCTTTCTTTGAACAATTATACCATCGAACTAATTAAACCAAATTACCCAAATGAAACTAATTGGAAAATATAGTATTTTATTGGCTGCAGCAAAATGCTTAGAATGTTACCAGAAACAATGAGAAGACATTCAGATACAGAGGTACAGGGGACTCCAAACCTTGGGATCTAACATAATTGTCTAGTATTGTACCTTAAGAGTGGCTCAAGAAGATGCCAATATTACCTGAAAAGAAGGCCAAAAGGGAGGTAGCTTAGAGAAATAAAAAAGGTTTCACAAAAATAAAAAAATTTAAGTCCATGAGTTAATAATGAAACTGAAAGAAAATGACAACAAAAATAACAACTCAGCCCCTATCACAGGTAAATATTTAAAAACCATCCCCTCACTTATATTGAAACTAGCAAATAAAGAAAAAAATTACATATTTACCCTGTCTTTCTTATATGGTGAGTTATTTAGACAGCCAAATAGTTAGTGAAGGGTAGATTCTAGCTATAGAATAAATCAATAAAGGTGATAAAATGGAATTGCTAAAATATCAATCAAGAAGGAAGAAGAGGAAGAGCAAAGAAAGAATAGGCAGGATAAATAGAAAACAAACAGCAAAGTGATAAATTTAACCCCAACTTTTTTTTTTTTTTTGGTGGTACTGGGGATTGAACCTGGGGGCATTCTACCTCTGAGCCACACCCTCAGACCTATTTTATTTTTTTATTTTGAAACAGGGTCTCCCTAGGTTGATGAGAGTCTCACTACTTGCTGAGGCTGTCCTCCAACCTATGATCCTCCTGTGTTGGCCTCCCAAGTAGGGATTACAAGCCTGTGCCACCACACCCAGTTAACCCCAACTATTTTAATAACCATGTGAAATATAAATGGTCTGAACACACCAATGAAAAGATTGTCAGAGTAAATTTATTTAAAAGCAAAGCCTAAATAAATGCTGCCTACAAGTAACCCACTTGAAATAAAAGGTACAAATAAGAGTAAAAGGATGGAAACAAATATAGCATACTAATACTAATCAAAAGAAAATCGGAGTGGGTCTATTAGTATCAGAAGTGGATTCCAGAACAAAGAATATTGGGGGGGGGTATTTTTTTAATATTTTTATTGGTGCATTGTAGTCTCACATCATAATGTAGTTCATAGTGTTCAGGACACACATGTACACAGCACTTGGTGAGATTTCCCCAGCTCTCTCCCCAGCTCCCTCCCATTCCCCATACATGATATTGAGATTGGCATTGGTAATCTCACATATGTACATAACTTCAGTGGCAGTGTTTCCTTCATTAATGCTCCCTATCCACCCCTGCCCTCCCCTACACCACCTCCCTTGCTCCACTGGGGTTTCTCCTCCATTATCTAAAGTTCCTCTTGTATCCTGATTACTCCCTAGCTTCTGCATATGAGAGAAAACATATGACCTTTTACTTCCTGTGACTGGCTAATCTTATTTACCATAATGTTCTCCCGATCCATCCATTTTCCTGCAAATTACATAATTTCAGAACAAGGAATATTGTTAAGGACAATAAAAGTAATGATGTTATAATGACAAAAGTGTCTATTCACCAGGAGGATGCAACAATCATTAACATTTATGTGCCTAATAACATTATTTCAAAATACATTGAAGCGAAATCTGATAGAACTTCAAGGAGACATGAAGGAGTCCACAATATACATCTATTCAAAGGATATTAAGGAGACATCATGAATAATTTTGTGGGTATGAATTTGACAAATTTCCATAGTAGTTGTATGAATTTTCAATCCCACCACCAGTGTACTTCCCCCACTCCCTCGCCAGCATTTATTGTTGTTTGTATTTTTGATGCTTGCACACTCAGTGGAGTTAGATGGAATCTCAGTGTAGTTTTGACTTGCATTGCAAGTCATGTTGAACATTTTTTAATATATTTGTTGGCCATTTGTATTTCTTCTTTTGAGAAGTGTCTATTCAGTTCAATTGTCTATTTTTTAACTGGGTTATTTTTTATTGTTACTTTTTTAGTTCTTTATATATTCTAGATATCAGTCTTTTATCAGAGGAGTAGCTGATAAAGATTTTCTCCCATTTTGTAGGCTGTCTCTTCAGACCCTTGATTGTTTCCATTGTTGTGCATAAGCTTTTTGATTTGATGCCATTCCATTTATTAATTTTTTATTTTATTTCCTGAGCTTTGGGAACACAGCTATACCACTCCTTAGTATCTTTTCAAAAACAATTAAAGTTAGAATACTATAGTGATGCATGTATATCCATGTTTATAGCAGCACAATTCACAATAGCCAAATTATGGAACCAACCTAGGTGTTTGTCAACAGACAATGGATAAAGAAAATGTAATATATACACACAATGAAATTTTACTTGGCCATGAAAAACACAATTATATCATTTGTAGGAAAACTGATGGAACTTGAGAGTATTATGCTAAGATCAGTCAGTCTCAGAAAGTCAAGGGTCATATGTTTTCTCTCATATGTGGAAACTAGAGAGAAAATAGGAAATAAAATGGACTTCAGATAAATGAGGAGAGAGACCAGTAGAATAGTGGAAGGAGATTGGGGGAAGGAGGTAGGAAGGTGAAAAATGAGGATTGAGGAAGGAAATAGTTCAAATAATGTTATGTCCATATATAAAGGTATCACTACCAATCTCAGTAACATGTGTGGGGAGGGAGGAGAGGGTAACAGGTGGGATGTAGAGGGAAATAAACCAAGTGCTATGTACAGGTATGTTTGTATCACTTTGAATCTTGCTCTGATGTATAATTACAATGCACCAATCAAAGTATAAATTTGACAAATTTGATAAAATGAACAAAGTTTTGAAAGATACAAACTACCAAAGCTTACACAAGAAGAAATAGATAACCTGAATAGCTTTGTATCTATTAAAGTATAGAATATGTAGTTTAAAATCCTCCCTACAAGTTCTGGTGGTGGCCCATGCTTGTAATCCCAGTACTTGGGAGGCTGAGACAGGAGGATCGGAGGTTCAAGGACACCCTTGGCAAGTAGTGAGACTCCATCAACCTAGTGAGACCCTGTTTCAAAATAAAAATAAAATAGGGCTGGGGGTGTAGCTCGGAGGTAGAATGCCCCTGGGTTCAATCTCCAGTACCACACAATAAATAAATAAATAAATAAATAATAGATGATAGATAGATAGATAGATAGATAGATGATAGATGATAGATAGATGATAGATAGATAGGTGATAGATAGATGATAGATGATAGATAGATAGATAGATAGAAAATCCCCCTGCAAGAAAATGGATGGACCTGGAAAACATTAAGTGAGATTAGCCAGTCACAGAAAGTGAAGGGTCATATGTTTTCACTCCTATGCGGAAGCTAGGGAATAATTTGGATACAAGAGGGACTTTAGATAATGGAGGAGAAACCCCAATGGAGCAAGGGAGGTGGTGTAGGGGAGGGCAGGGGTGGATAGGGAGCATTAATGAAGGAAACACAGCCACTGAAGTTATGTACATATGTGAAATTACCAATGCCAATCTCAATATCATGTATGGGGAAGGGGGAGTGGGGAGGGAGAGCACACAGCTCACCAAGTGCTGTGTGCATGTATGTCCCTATCACTATGAACTACAGTATGATGTGAGACTATAATGTACCAATAAAAGTACTAATAAAAAACTCCCTGTGAAGAAAACTCTAGGCAAAAATGTTTTCACTGGTAAATCATACCAAACATTTAAGAAAGATAATAATTATATACAACTTCTTTCAGAAAATTAAATAGTAGAGGACATTTTCCAACTTGCTTGATGAGGCCAGCATTGTGTTAATATCAAATGAAACAGATACTACAAGTAAAGAAAACTATAGACTAACAGCCCTCATATATATCAATGCAAAATTTTTAAGAAAATGTTAATGAATTAAGTATAACAATATATGAAAGGAATGACACATTATTACTAAGTAGAGTATACTGGAAATGCAAAGTTGGCTTAACTTGAAAATCAATCAATGTAACTCATTGTTTCATCTGTCTAAAATATAAAAATTATATTACATCATCTCAATAGATATAGAATAGTTATTGACCTCAAAGTGAAACCTGAAAGTAAAAGTAGAAAACTCCTACATGAGAACAGAGTGAACATTCTTTGTGACCTTCGTTTAAATAAAAATTTCTTTAATAAGACCAAAAAAGCATGGTCCATTAAAGAAAAAATTGATAAATTAGATATCATAAAATTTTAAATGTCTTCTCCTCTAAAGACATTATTAACTTCATATGGAGAAACAAAAGACCCAGAATAGTCATAGCCAAAGCAATTCTCAGCAATAAGAACCATGCAGGAGGCATCACAATTCCTTACTTCAAATTATACTATAGAGCTATAGTAATAAAAACGGCATGCTATTGGCACATACGCAGACACATAGACCAATGGAACAGAATAGAAGATACAGAAACAAACCCACACACTTAGCCAATTGATTTTCAACAAAGGTGCCAGACACATACGTTGGAAAAAAAGCCTTTTCAACAAATGGTGTTAGGAAAACTGGTTATCCATTTGTAGAAAAATGGAACTAAACCCTTACCTCTCACCCTGCACAAGAGGCAACTTGAGATGAATCAAAAACCTGGAAGTTAGACCAGAGACTGTGAAGCTACTAGAGGAGGGCATAGGTCCAACACTCCAACATATAGGCACAGGTAGAAACTTCCTCAACACCACCCCCAAAGCTCAGGAAATTAAAACAAGAATTAATAAGTGGGATGGCATTAAACTAAAAAGTTTCTGCACAACAAAGGAAACCATCAAGAGTCTAAAGAGAAAACCTATGGAATGGGAGAGGATCTTTGCCAGCTATCCCTCTGATAGAGGACTAACATCTAGAATATACAAAGAACTTAAAAGACTTTACACTAAAAAAACAAATTACTCAATTAAGAAATGGGCAACTGAACTGGATAAGACACTTCACAAAAGAAGAGATACAGATGGCCAATAGATACATGAAAAAATGCTCAACATCATTAGTAATCAGGGAGATGCAAATTAAAACTACACTGAGATTCCATCTAACCCCAATCAGAATGGCAATCATCAAGAATTCAAATAATAATAAATGTTGGCGAGGATGTGGGGAAATAGGAACTCTTCTACACTGTAGGTGGGATTGCAAATTAGTTCAGCAGCTATGGAAATCAGTGTGGAGATTCCTTAGAAAACTGGGAATGGATCCACCATATGATCCAGCTATACCACTCCTGGGTATCTTTCAAAGGGGCCAAAATCAGAGAACTACAGTAATATATGCATACCCATATTTGTAGCAGCACAATTCACAATAGCCAAATTATGGAACCAACCTAGGTGTCCATCAACAGATGAATGGATTACAAAATTACGGGAAATACAATGGAATTCTACTCAGCAATAAAGAACAAAATTATGTCATTTGCAAGAAAATGTAAGGACCTGAAGAACATTATGTTAAATGAGATTAGCCAGTCACAGAAAGTGAAGGGACATATGTTTTCTCTAATATGCACAAGTTAGGGAATATAGGGATACCAGAGGGACTCCAAATAATGAAGGAGAAACCTCAGTGGAGCCAGGGAGGTGGACTAAGGGAAGGGGAGGGGGAAGAGTGAGGTTCATTAATGGAAATTCTACCATCGACTATGTGTACATATGTGAATATACCAATGTCAGCCTCAGTACTCTGTACTGAGAAGGGGAGAAATGGGGAGGTGGGGGGCCACCAAGTGCTGTGTGCATGTATGCCACTGTCAACATGATTTACATTATAATGTGAAACTATAATGCACCAATAAAAACATATTATTATAAAAAAGACATTATTAAGATAATGAAAAATGTAATAGACTGGGAGAAAATATTTGCAAATTATATATTTGATCATTTGTTTCCAGAATATTTTAAAACACATACTCAAAACTCAGTAAGAAAATGACAAACCAAATTTTAAAAGGGGATGGGGCAAAATATTTGAACAAGCACATCACCAAAGAAAATATATGGTTGGTAAACAAGCAAACCAAAAGATGTTTAAAAATATTAATCATGAGCCAGACGTGGTGGCGCACGCTTGTAATCCCAGTACTTGGGAGGCTAAGACCAGAGGATCCAGGTTTGCGGCCAGTCTCAGTTACTTGGTGAGACCCTCCACAATTTAGTCAGACCCTGTTTCAAAATAAAGAATAAAAAAAATAGGGCTGGGGATGTAGCTTGGAGGTAGAATGCCCCTGGGTTCAATCCCCAGTACTGCAAAAAAATTATTAATCACTGGGCAAATGAAAATTGAAAACACTACCCTCCAACTAGCCTGACTGACATTTTTTTTTTGTATGCAGCACTGGGGATTGAACTCAGGAGTATTCTACCTCTGAGCTACACCCCTAGCCCTATTTTATTTTTTTATTTTGAAACAGGATCTCACTAAGTTGTAGAGGGCCTCACTAAGTTTCTGAGACTGGCTATCCTTGAACCCGCTATCCTCCTGTCTCAGCCTCCCAAGTACTGGGATTACAAGCATGCGCCATCATGCCCAGCTGGCTGATATTTTAAACACTAACTATACCAAGTGATAGCCAGAGTACTGAGCACTTTGAATTCTCATACATTACAGATATAAATGTAAAATTATACAAACACTTTGGTTTTGTTTGTTTTTTTTTTTTTTTGCG
>PVJS01037758.1:0-19740 GCA_004027185.1 Glis glis
TAACACACACACACACACACACACACACACACACACACACACACACAAATGGTCCTTCTAGGCCAGGTGTGGTGGCACAGGCTTGTAACCCCAGTACTTGAGAGGCTGAGACAGGAGGATCCGGGTTTGTGGCCAGCCTCAGCAACTTGTGAAGCCCTCCACAACTGAGTGAGACCCTGTTTCAAAATAAAGAATAAAAAATAGGGCTGAGGTATAGCTTGGAGGTAGAATGCCCCTGGGTTCAATCCCCAGTACTGAAAAAAAAGAAGAAAAGAAAGAAAATGTTCTCAAGTGGATTGTAGTGATGGGCACACAATCTGGTGACCATGTACAAACTGTTCAATTGCTCCCCTTGCCAAAGTGAGTTGGGCACTCTGTGAATTATACCTCCATAAGGCTGATTGTATATATATATATATATATATATATATATATATATATATATATATATTTGTATGTTGGATGGTTTGCAAATTATAAAGATTTTTGTCCCTTCCTTCCCCAGCTTTTATTCTTTGGTGAGAAACTGCATCCTCGTCTGCTCGCGGCCCTGAATGGAATGGGTTCGAAAGTTCTCTGTGGGTCAAAGTCCTGGCCACGCTGAAGAGGTCTCTTTTCTCTGCTAGGTGTTTTTATCCTGAATGGGTATTGGATTTTATCGGGTGCCATTTTTGTATCTATTTTGATGATTATATGTGTTCTTTTATATTCTGTTCCTTTTGTGCATCTCAGTAATAGATTTTCTTATGTTGAACTGTTAAGAATCGTCTTGAATCCCTCCCTGGTAATGATCTACAAGACCACGTGGAAATTGCTGCTAGCTTTTTTGGGGTAGTTTTCTCTATATTTTTCATTTAAGATTACTTCATAATTTTCTTTTCTTCTATTCTTTTGCGCAGTTCAGGTTCCTAAGTTGGATGTATTTCCTTCTTTTCAAAACTTTATTTTAAAGTTTATATACAGTAAAACCACTCTTTTTTTGTCAGTGTGTGGGGGTACAGTGGATGAGACTGAACCCAGGGTCATTCTGCCTGAGAGCTACAACCCAACATTTTTTCATTTTTCATTTCAAAACAGGGTCTTGCTAAGTTGCTGAGGGTTTTGATAAGTTGCTGAGGCTGTCCTTGAACCTGTGATCCTCCTGTTTTAGCCTCCCAAGTGCTGGGATTACAGGTGTGTGCCACCATGCCTGGCTCCACTCTTCTTATTATAAAAAGCAACCAGTTTGGACAAATGTATAGTCTCTGAAACATTACAGCGAATACATAGAATAGTTGCAACACCTCCCAAATTCCTTTGTGTTTTTTGTGATCAGCCCCTCCCCCCTGCCCACTCCTGGTGCCCACACCAATCTGTTCTCCACCCCACAGCTCAGTTTTCACAGAATGCCATATAAATGGAATGACATCTTGTAGCCAGCATAGTGTATCTGAGAACCTCTCACATGGCAAGAATCCAGAGCTTATCATTGTTTATTACTGAGTACTATTCCTTTGTTGCACAACTTCTAAAGTTGACTGTAGATTTCTGACAGTCTTGATTGAGGTCAAGAAGTAGCCTTGGTTTGCTTCTTTATCTGATTGCCCAATGAAGGATATATGGGTAATTTCAGTTTGGAGGCCGCTATAAATACTTATGTTCCATTTTTTGTATAACTATAAGTTGTAATTTCTTCTTACCCCAAGGCCAAGAGGGAGTCATTTGAACCCCTCTCTACAGTGGTGGTACCATTTGGCCTCCCGACCGACACGTGTGAGAGTCCCAGCTGCTCGCACTGGGCACTGCGGTGTTTGTGTCATGTATTTTGTTTGGGTTTCGTCTTAGTCAGCAGTTGCGGGGTGTGTCACAGTAGCACTGTGGCTCTGTCAGCAGTGGTGACCAGCACTTCTCTATGTTCAGATTGGCCCTCCTGATCTCTTTTCTGGTACAACGTCTGCCTGGATAGTTTTTCCCGTTGTTTAATGGGGGCACTGTTTCCTGATGGCTGAGACCTGAGAGTGCTGTGACCGACAGTGTCGTCGGTAAGATCTGTGAGTCGTGCACCCCTCCTCCAGTTTGTGGCTGGTCTCTCCATTCTCCTAAGCACACCTTGCGCGCACCACGAGCTTGTTCTTCTTGCCCGTTTGCCTTGACCCATTTTGCCCTCAGCATCCTGCTCTTGGTGTTGTAGCTAAGAATTCTTTGCTTAACTCAAGGTCGCAAAAAAGGTCTCCATTGATGTATTCCAGGAATTTGATAGTTTACATTTCAAATTTAAGTCTCTGACTCATTTAGCTACTTTTTGTTGCAAAAGGTACAAGGTATGGGGTCAAGGATTCTCTCTCTCTCTCCCTCTCTCTCTATCTCTCCCTCCCAACCCGCCTCCTGTCTGTCTCCCTCTCTTCTGAAGCATTTGAATGTCCAATTGTTGAAAAAGATGATCCTTTCCCACTGAATTGTCTTTGCATCATTGTCAAAAATCAATTGACCGCATCTGCCGGAGTCTGTCTGATTCTGGACTCTGCTCTTTCATTGATCTATGAGTCTATCCTTTGGTCAAAACCACCTGCCTTCATGATTTGATTATCATAGCTTTATAGTGAGTCTTGAAACCCGTGTGATTCTACTTTGTTCTTTTCTTCCCCCTATAATTGATTTGGATATTCTCATTCCTTTGTCGTTCCAAGTACTTCCCTTTGCTTGATATATTCATTTCTTATAGATTGCTTTTGAAAAGAAAACCTCACAATAATTGTGAATTTGGAAAATTCTTCAACTTTATGGTTTTAATTGTTTTTGCTTTTTATTATGGAGTGTTCATTTTTAATCCTTATTAAAGATTTTTGCCTTAAATAATTATATCCCCTCTATGTCTTGCTGCACTCCTTTTTTATGTAGTATTTTTTGGTATATAGTTTTCCTCTTTTTTAATTTTTTTTTGGTACTGGAGATTGAACCCAGGGGCATTCTATGTCTGAACTACACCCCCAGCCCTTTTTCATTTTTTATTTTGAACAGGGCCTTGCTAAGTTGCTGAGGCTGACCTTGAACCTGCAATCCTCTTGTCTCAGTCTCCCAAGTACTGGGATCGCAGGTGTGCACCGCCACGCCTGGCTTTTTTCCATCTTTTTATTTTTAACTTTTCTGTATGATTCATCCTCAGATACTTCTTATAATCAGGAATTAGTTGCATTTAAAGCTCCAGTATAACCCTTTGGGGACTTTACCATGATTTGAATCCTCTTCTGTTTACCGTGGTTACTTCCATGTTTAGATCTATGTCTGATGTATTTTGTTTTTTTTTTTTAGTCTTTCTTTTTTTTTTTTATTTTGCCCTCCACTGGACTCACAGTGCTTCCTAAATTTCTTTTTGTTCTTTGTTGGTTTGGAGATAATTTGTTATATTTTGTTTTGGTGCCTTTTCCTTACATTTTAAAATATTCAACATTTAGCTACATTTTTCTAGTGAAACCCAAGTAATTCAGTACTGGCATCTCTTCCATCTCGTTCAACATCCATGAACTCCTGAAAATCGGAAGTCCTCTGGCAATGTGTTCACCGGGAGCTTATTTCCCGTTATTTAAGAAGGGAGATATTTACAACACATCACACATCAATCCAAAACTCACTACCAACTTCCTCGAATGTATCTAAAACATAGAAAACCGCCTACATAAAACGCATTAGCCATAAAATGTTTAAGTGCGGGTTCCAGATCACCAGCACTTACTCAGGCTGTTAAGACGCTGTGGCTTTGCAGGCAGCAATATATCCAGTGTGCATGCTTCTCTGCCACACAGCATGCAGCAACGCAGGCATAGCGAGCACTTTACGAAACTGCAGATTATAATAGACTGGATGTTTGTGACCCCTTAAAATGCACACGGGGAGCCCTCATCCTGACACGATGGTATTTGCAAGTGGGTCTTTGGGAGGAGACAGCTCATGGGGGGCCCTCGAGTGGCATTAATCCCCATCTAGGAAGAGATCATGGAGATCTTTCTTACACAGAGAGGCTGGCTGGCTGTGACCTGGGAGAGCCCCTCACCGGATTTGGACCACGCTGGCACCTGGATTTCAGACACAGCATCTATCCCTTCCTGTGGGAAGTAAGTGTTGCTGTTGAAGCTACCCTAGGACTGGGATTACAGGTGTGCGCTGCCACGCCCGGCTTCTGTGAGTGTTTTCTTATCCATCAACATGATCATCCAGACCAAATGCAGTGTGAAGAAGACGGGCGGATCTGGGGCCTGGTTTACAGAGGGTACTGCTGAGGCCCGAGAGGCTGGTCCGTGCCAGGGCCCCCCAGCAGCGAGGAGCAGAGCAGAACCACACCCCCACCAACCACACGGCCTAGGTGCCTGCGTGAGACTCTTCAGATGGGATGCAGGATCTTGCTGGGCAGGGGTTGCGGTCAGAGCTCGCCTGCTGGTCTTTACCATGGTACCCTGCATGAGCCTGGGCATTGGATGGACTTACATGAACTGTTTGATGAAGGCTGCCCGGGAGGAAGCTGATTTTGTGCGTCTCAGGCAGGGGCTGCGCTGGGCTTATTGTGTTGGTCACTGTGTGGCGTTGGCCAAAGGATGAGCTGGGGCTCTGCGGGCAGTTAAGTACCCACCGAAGTGCGTGAGGGAGTCCAGGCTGCCCACAGCGCCCTCATTCGCTAATGAAGGAGGATTTATGGCCTAGTTGCAGTAATGGGGATTCAAAACCTCTCAACAAATTCACATTCAAAAAATCAGTAGCTATCGATTTGCATTACCGTGTTGATTGGAGGCAGAGGCGGTATGTATTTGGAGTTGTGCCTCTGATGTAATAACACTTAGATTACAATATTTTCTATAATTACTTAGAAATGACAATGCATATTGGGGTAGTGATAAATCAGAGGCCATTTAAATAACGTCACGAGGAATCGAGGCGTATAAATCCTGGGAATTTCCTCCCGGCCAGTGGGCCAGGGCTTCAGAGGGCTCGAGGCGTCTCTGACTAGCATGGCCCAGGGAGGATGAGGACCCTGGCTCTGCCTTGGCCTGTGGTGGTCCTGTCTCAGCTGGGCTGCTCTGGGAGCAGGGGTCCAGGGCTGGCCCAGCCTGGAGCTTAGATGGTGCTGGAAGCACGGTGGAGGATGGACGTGGTCCTGGGTGGCAGCGGGTGACGGGGGAGGGCCCTGGCCAGGTGACCCTCAGTTCATTAAGGTGCGACCAGTTCCTCTCGCCTCGTCCCTCCTTGTGTGCTCGCTGCCCGGGCTCTCTGGGGTGACCTCCACACTTTGCGGGGGTCTTGGAGCCTGCTCTAACCAGGGCTCACTTTCTCCAGACTCGGGGTTCCGGAGCACTCTGCAGCCTTGGGTCCCTCTTGAGCACCCCAATGCCAATGGACGGGATGGGACAAGGGAGGCGATATCGCTCATCCCCCATCGCATAACAGGCTGCTGTTTTTAGGGTACCCATTAAAACCACCTGTTTGCAAATAACAGAAACAAACTTGGGTCGGAGTGAATGAGAAGTGGGAGCTGGTGATAGGGAGCCCCCAGAGTCCTGTGTGACCAGGGCAGGAGCCGCTCTCCCTCCACCATCTTGTTCCTGTGCCCGCTGGTCCTGCTTCTCCTTCTGTGCCAGGTTGTGCCCCGACTCCCCGCGGCCTCCCGCAGCTCCTGATCCTACTGTCTGAATCTAGTCTCTGGGAGGCTGGACTCATTCCTGGGCCCACGTTCCTGCTGAGGGGTCGTTCGGGGCACCCCATAGTCACTGTGTACTCTGATGCCACCCAGGTGGGGCCGGTTTTCTTACAGGTGTTGTCAGTAGGACCCAAGGCCAGATGAACCCAGTGGGCTTCCTCTGTCCACCCTACCGACCAAGACCAAGCCATGGGTGGCTTAACTCATAAATGGGCTTGGAGCCGGGCGTGGTGGCGCACACTTGTAATCCCGGTACTTGGGAGGCTGAGACCGGAGGATCTGGGTTCACGGCTAGCCTTAGCTACTTGGTGAGGCCCTCCGCGACTTAGCAAGACCCTGTTTTGAAATAAAGAATAAAAAACTGGGCTGAAGGTGTAGCTTGGAGGTAGAATGCCCCTGGGTTCAATCCCCAGTACTGCAAAATAAAAAAATAAAAAATGTGCTTGGGACTCAGATTTCTCACCCAAGATGGCTCAAGACCAAGTCTGTAAGATGCCACGTCACTTAGCTAGGCGGGGTGGCCCATGCCTGTAATCCTAGTACTTCAGAGGCTGAGACCAGAGGATCGCAGGTTTGAGGCCAGCAGTGCGCAGTAACTCAGCAAGACCCTGTTTCAAAATAAAAAATAAAAAGAGTTAGGGGTGTATCTCAGAGGTGGAATACCCCTGGGTTCAATCCCTAGTACCATTGAAAAAAAAAAGATGCCAAATCATTCCGACTCCTGCTTTTCTTTCTCTCAGGGCCCTGCAGTTCAAAAGCACTCAAAAGCTTCATGTGACTCGTGATTTTTCACCATGGCCCTGGGCACCAGCTCGCATTTTTTTTTTTTTGCGGTACCGGGGATTGAACCCAGGGGCGTTCTACCTCTGTGCTACGCCCCCAGCCCTATTTTTTATACTTTATTTTGAAACCAGGTCTCACGAAATTGCGGAAGCCTCACTAAGTAGAGAGAGAGACACAGAGAGAGAGAGAGACAGACAGGGAGAGAGAGAGAGCTGAGGCTGGCCACGAACCCAGATCCTCTGGTCTCCGCCTCCCAAATTACTGGGATTACAAGTGTGCACCACCACGCCTGGCAACCAGCTCGCATTTCTAAAGGGGAGCAGATGGCAGCAGGCTCCAGGGCCCTCAGTGTCGAGGCACAAGCTCCTCTTTCTGAACCCTTCGAGAACTCCTCAGCCTCCTGTGTTTGAATTCTCCAGGCTTCTGGATGCCTTTGAAGAATGCCTGTGATTTTGAATGGAGCTGGTTGGCCTTGGACAGAAGACAGCTGTGCTCCGGCGAGGACGCACCTGGCCTGGGGGGAGGAGAGGGCGATGCTGATGCGGGGCACCGTGAGCCTCTCCGGGGCCAAGGACCCTCTTCCTGCCGGCCTGCCCGCCAAGCGCACTTGCAGTTGGAAAGGCCCAGGCTCAAGTGGCCACTCTGAGATCCTTGGTGAATGACTTCACTCTTCTGAGTCTTGGTTTTCTCATCCAAAAATAATAATAAAAAGACAGAGATAATCAGATTCACTTTGGAGGATGGCTGGGGCAAGATGAAATAAAACACGAAAGGGCTGTGCACCTTGGAAACTTCTCTGCAAAAGCTCTCTCCTTATTCATGGCACTAATAACCATCATTGCTAGCCGCTCCTCTTGCGAGCTTTTATTTAGAACCTACTGTGTGCAAACCCCCGGTGCTCCGTGCTGGAAGAAGGGGGAGGGATCGAAACTGTCTACGCGCACAATTTATAGTGTTTTTCTGGCAGGCTTGATCTCCCGGAAACAAAATTGCTGTTCCGTACCTGGGACATTACAATAATACATTTTAATGAAAACTTAATTAATTTGAAATGATTGCTTCATTGTAAGTGGAAGGGAAGGAAAAATCATTAAAAATTGGCAAACGGGAGAGAGAAAACGCTTTTATATAAGTCCATGGGAGAGACATATCGAGGCAATGAATATCCCTAAAATAAGAAAACATAAAGCTCGAGTTGGTAAAGTTATTTCCTTAATTTGGAGGGCTGTTTCAACTTGTTCCCAAATAAAAAATAAAAGGACCGGGCTCTGCAGCTTGTGCAAATGAATGGGGAAATCAGCGGAGGGAGGCTGTGTTCTCTTCTCAAAACTGTCTTCCAGTGGGTTTAGCAGTGCGGTTCATTTAGGGCTGCGAGTGTTTATTTCTTTCATTTGATCTTGTAGTTCCTGTGGAAAAATACAAATCTCAGGGGCAGAGGCTCAACTAAAGGACTCTACCCAGATCGCCTGACCCTCCAGGCATGTGCTGTCACTGGCCCCTTTACTGGTCCAGGGGAGTACGCAAGAGGGTCCCTTGATGGGGGGAGAGGCAACCGTGGAGCAGAGGACCCGAGTCTGGGTCCCGCCTCTGCCCTTTATAACTGTCATCCTGAGCAGTCCCAGCTGCCCCTGAGCCTCAGTTCCCCTGTGTCTAAAGTGGGGCAATTCAAATCTAATTCTGATCTACAGTCCCTGCCCTGATCCCTGTGCAACGTGACATCGGCTGTGTTTAAAGAATGAATGAAGGGTGCTGTAAGTGTCACATGGTCTAAGCCTCAGCGCCCCCCCCCCGCCCCGACCCTCAGTGTTCTTTTGATACTGGGGATTGAACCTGGGGGTCTATCTACCTCTAAGCTACACCCCTAGCTCTTTTTATTGTTTTTTTATTTTGAAACAGGGTCTCTCTAAGTAGCTAAAGGTCTTGCTAAGTTGCTGAGGCTGGTCTCAAACCTGCGATCCTCCTGTCTCAGCCTCCCATCTACTGGGATTACAGGCATGCACCACCATGCCCATCTCCCATCAGTGTTCTTTAAATGGTTTTCTTCATCTCCGCAACATTGGGTGCAGTAGTGTACTGCTGAATGTCTCACAACCCCTCTGTGAAAATAGGTCTTGATTGACGGTGTTAGTCTGTTTTGTGGGGTGAATACCTGCACCATGTACTATGTCTGGGTACCGTGGTGAGGTCAGGGCATGCTGAGTTGGCAAGTGTCTGGTTCTTGTGAGCTGGTGCACGCGGCTTGGGCACACCGCTCCCGGGTCTCCCCCGGTGCAGGGAGTCCAGTCCCCGCAGGGTAGGTGCAGACTTGCATCTGGTCCTATTAGCTGGTGTCCTCTGTGTGTGTGTGTGTGTGTGTGTGTGTGTGTGGTGAGCAGGCTCCATGCTTGGTGCTTTGCGTGGGTTGTCTCTAACCGTCGACACAGGCCTGGGATCTGAGCCCTGGCGTGGGTGCTTCCGTACCTGCAGGGTCACGCTCGGGGAGGAGAGGAGGGGAGGTGAGGACGAGCCTGTGCGTCGGATCACAACACCCAGGCTTTTAGGCAACGTGATGCCAAGCCTGGGTTTCGGCCCCGGTCCTTCTGCTCCTGACAATTTTTCCAGCCTGCAGAAAATCACCTTGAAACAGAAAACAAGTCCGTTTCCATCTGGTTCCTTTATTTTGGATTCATTTATCAAATCTCCTGATGACGGTCGTACATCTCCGTAATGCACCTGGCCTATTAATAAACGTATTTGTAAACAGACTTTGGAAGGGTTTCTCTTCCCTCTACGCACTCACAGGTTTATGCCACTCGATTTTTTTTTTTTCTGTTTTGTTTTTTGGTTGGTCCCATTAACAGGGCAGAGTGCCGACATACGGGTCTTATATAAAAAAAATGAATTCATACCAACTTTTCTGTGATTGGGGGAGAAACAGGCTTAAATAAAGGGAGAGCTCTTTGGGTCCCGAATGATCTCATATGGAGCTTGTCATTTGCAGGCGAGGGGCAGGATTGTCAAATGGTTAGCGCTTCCCAAACCCTCAACTCCCTTCTCCCCACACCCACCTACCCCAGATACAGCACCCAGGCTTAATGGAGGAGTGGTTGAAGAGTGAGTTTGGCAGTTCTGGAAAGGAGGCAGGATTAATGGTGTTAGCCTCTTGATCGCCATATAGCTGCTGCCTGGTTTGCTTTTTGGAACTTGGACCCAAACTGGCAGAGGCAGGAAGCATTTGTCCGCCTGGGCACAGTGCAAGGGGGCTTGGGACACAAACAGTTATTTGGAGACTCAGGTCATGTGGCTTGCCACACTGATTCGTCCAGGTCAGAAGCCACAGCGGGACCGGAGGTCTGACTCTGCGTCGCTCTCCTTGGCCCGGGACCGGCGGGCTCACGGACATGCGATCTCAGCCGCATCTCTAAGTACCGCAGGACGTAGAGACGCAGGTTTGGAGAGACGTATTTCCCGGTGAAAGCAGCTCTCTGGTGGACGGCACAATGTCACAAAGAGAGAGCGTTTCAGCAAGTAAAGGCTTTGCTTTCATCAAAATCAAACCTACTAATTATAAAAGAAACACAAGTAGCGTGAATGAAGAAGAAACAACAAATTACACAGTCTTGTCACTCAGAAATAATCCCCCGGCTGGTGGCGTTTCCTGTCTGTCGTGTAACAGACAGCCTCAAACATGGTGGCATTCGACAAGAACCACCCTGTCGTGTTGTGGAGTCTGCGGGTCTGGGTTTAGACTGGGGTCCTGTGTCCCCGCTCACGACGTCTGGGGCTGTGGTTGGGAAGGTTTCCTGGCTGGGGTGGCCTGGCATCTTCAGGAGGGGTCTCCACCCTGATGTCTGGGGCCAGTGGAGGATGGGCTGACTCAAAGGTTGAATGGGGCAAAGATGTCCCCCTTGGTGTGACTGCTCCATGTGGGTTTGGCCATCACAGCATGGTGGCTGGGTTCTGAGAAGGAGCGCCTCAGAGTGTCCCAAGGCCCCAGGCAGAGGCTGCAGGGCTCCTGTGACTCTCCTAGAAGTCACATGGGGTCACATCACCGTATTGACCTTCCTGGAAATCACATGGTGTCATGTCACCGTATTTTCTTGGTTACACACGAGTCAGCAAAGCCAGCCCAAATTCCAGGGAGCTCAATTTGATTCCACGTTTGGATGGGGAAGAACGAGACCACGTTCTACCCATCTTTCCAGGAAACTCTTTAGGCGTAACGACAACCATGTGGCAGATGCATGGCGGTATCTACAATAGACGCAGAACCTGCGAAGGTGGATTTATGGATGGAGAGGCCTTGTAAGAATGGGGTTATTTAATCGTGCTTCAACAAACACGCATTCCAGAGCTGTGCTTGACTTTAACAGCAGGAAAAAAGAACCTCACGCAAAATTGAAATAGTCGCTGGACCTCACATCATTTTTTAACCCCAAGAGATATTAGCTCCTAAATGATCTGAGAATGAGGAAATGAATTACAAGAAAACATCCATAGCATGGAGTCGTTACCTTTTCAAATGCACTGTCGCCGGTGTAGATGGTGAGGATGAGCTCAGGGTCAGGAGAGGCGTGGCTCCTCCCCATCCCCCTGTCCCGGACTTGCTGCCTGTATCATTTTTGCTTTGTTACAGTTAGGGCATTGACCATCTAGTGCAACTGTAATTCCTCAGGTCGTGGGCATAGCCTTAGATCTGTGTTCATATGGATTCCAAGATCAATTCTTTCCTTCCTTCCTTCTTTCTTTCCTTCTTTCCTTCCTTCCTTCCTTCCTTCCTTCCTTCCTTCCTTCCTTTCTCCCTCCCTCCCTCCCTCCCTCCCTCCCTCCCTCTCTCCCTCCTTTCTGTGCATGTTTCTGCATTGATTGACTGATTGATTCATAATCCATTAATTCATTCACATGAGTATGGCTCTTCCCCGTCTCATCCACTCACCGCGGCTCCATGTTCCCGGCTCCTTTCGTCTCTCCGTTGGATGCATTTGGTCAGGGTGGGCTCCTCCGTGCTTCGGCTCCTGGTTTCTCTGTGAGTGGAAGCGTTTGCCTGTGGCCTGTGAGACACAGTCCCTCGGTTGGGTAAACTGTTCTCGGGTCACACATCACCTCCTCCCCAGTGTGCAAAGCTCGGTCCCTTTGGGTACAGAGAGCTGAGGGGTGGCACTGAGTGGCCAACCCACCCCCTGGGCGTACAGTTGGCCTGTCCCTTTCCTGGCTATCCTTTGAGGAGGGCGTGGCTCGCATCCAGGGATCTGTGGCCTGCAGGGGATGGGGCCAGTGGAGAAGTGACCGCTGGGCCTGCAAGTAGCTGAGGCATCCCGCCCTGTGCTTCGGCTTGTCCGCTGCCTCCTTTCCAGAACTGCTGAGCTCGCTCTTCAACCACTCCTCCATTCGGCCTGGGTGCTGTGTCTGGGGTGGGTGAGTGTGGGGAGTAGGGAGTTGAGAGTTTCAGTAGTGCTAACCATTGGACCATCCTGCCCCCTAGCCTGCAAATGACAAGCTGCACATGAGATCATTCTGGACCCAAACTCCCAACCTTGCTCACGGGTGCCTTTGCCTGTCCTGTCCTTGTGGGCGGTGTGATCGCTCTGGCGTCCTCAGGGTGTTGTGGAGACAAAGGCAGG
Organism: Glis glis; assembly: GCA_004027185.1. Taxonomy (NCBI): domain Eukaryota; kingdom Metazoa; phylum Chordata; class Mammalia; order Rodentia; family Gliridae; genus Glis; species Glis glis. The sequence continues at coordinate 12,046 of PVJS01037758.1, forward strand.
ACAAAATTGAGGGTTCCAGGGTCCTCTTTGTACATTAACACACTTTTGGGGTGGACTTAACATTTCCCCCTAATATTCTGTGTGTGTCAGTCTCCTCATTTGTACGACAGAAATCATAATCGTACCTCCAAGGGTTGTCACAGGCATGTTTAGGACCTTACTTGGCACAGCGGAGGGCACCCTGAATGCTGGCTGGCCACCCCAGGGCCACTGTCATTGTTATTGCTGTTGGGTTAGGAAGTGAGTGCCCTGCAGCAGGACTCTGCCCTGCCACCAGAGGGAGGTCTGCAGAGCCCCCCTCCCGCTGCTCCCTGATCTTAGCCCTGGCGCAATCACTGTGGTCTCCCTCCCCAGCTGGACCGTGCCAGGTCCTCTCTCGAGTCCCCAGCAACCCTGCGGTGCCCGAGATCCCTCCCTTCCCCTGGGTCCTGGACCCTCAGGGCCTGCAGGTCGGCCTTTGCCACCATGGCTGCCCAACACGGCTTGGTTTCTGCCATGAAGGTTACCAACCACTGGATGCTCGTGGCTCACGCCCACACCCCAACTGGCCACTGTGAATTATTGCCATTTTAAATGATTTTTACTAAGCAGCTCTAACCAACTGCCCATAAAATAATGATAGGAAAAGTATTCCCATTAAAGAGGAGTTTATTTGGACTGTAAACGCAGGGCCGCTAATTGTGGCCGGAATGCCACGGAGTGAGGCTGTTTATCACGGCGGGTTGAGAGGCGGCTGTGACCAAAGCTCCCCATGGTCTCAGAGGCGGGAGCACCGGAGTGGAGGACTGTAGGAGCTGCCTGCAGTCTGAGATGGCTCGGGGGACCACAGGGGCCTGTCCTGCCTGCTCAGGAGGCATCTGCTACTGAGAGAGTGAGGCAGGAATGAGCTCAGAGCCATGGCGAGAGGAGGCCCTGCAGCTGCCTGGTCTGGCCCGGCCTCCCTGTGTGGGAGCCCTCACCCCCAAAGCGTGGTACACAGCCCAGCCTGGGGACAGCCCTCATGCCTCTCCTGGGGTGCATGATGAGCCCTGTTTCCTGTCCCTCAGGAGACAGGGAGGCATGGGGTGGCTCCTACAGGTCTGCTGGGTCAGAGGCCTGAGCACACACCCCAGGTCTAGCTCAGTAGCAGGGTGACCTCTGCCCTCGGAGCCCCAGTTCCTTCAGCTATAATATGAATGAATAATAATGTTGATTTCACAGGGCTGTTGTGCGGACTAGGGCTCAGCCCAAAGCCTGGCAAACAGCAGGCACTTTACAATGACCCTTTTAAACACCGCATTTTACTGGCGCATTGCAATTGTACATGATCGATTCATAGTGATATATTCAAGTATGTGCAGAGCATTATTTATCTCCTTCTCCAAACCTCCCCTTGCCCTCTCTTCCTCCCTCCCCCGGTCCCCTTGCACTACTTTACTAGTCTCTCTCCTAATTTCATGAGATTTCTTTTCTTTTCTTTTCTTTTCTTTTCTTTTTTCTTTTGTTTTCTTTTCTTTTCTTTTCTTTTTTCTTTTGTTTTCTTTTGTTTTCTTTTCTTTTCTTTTCTTTCTTTTCCTCTCCTCTCCTCTCCTCTCCTCTCTTCTCCTCTCCTCTCCTCTCCTCTCCTCTCCTCTCCTCTCCTCTCCTCTTCTCTTCTCTTTTCTTTTCACCTACCCTTCCCCTTCCCCTTCCTTCCTTCCTTCCTTCCTTCCTTCCTTCCTTCTTTCTTTTCTTTTCTTTTCTTTTCTTTTCTTGCTTGCACATTTGATAGAAAACACGAGGCCCTTGATTTTCTAAGTCTGGCTGATCCCCCTTAACATGATGTTCTCCACTTCCATCCATTTTCCTGCAAATGACCTAAGTTTATTGTTCTTAAAACATATTTTTATTAGTGCGTCTCAGCTCTACATCATAGTGAGGTTCAATGTGATACAAACATCCACGCACACAGTTGTTGGTGCACCTCCCTCTGCAACCCACTCCTCCTCCTCCTCTATCCCTTACATACTAGTAAAACCAGCAGCAATCCCTCTCCACATTGTCCTAGTATTATTTGAACTGTTTCCTTCCTCAGCCTTCCCTTTTCCTCTCCCCACCTCCTGCCCCCAACTCCCTTTCACTCCTCCACGGGTCTCTTTCCACGCTATTTAAAAGTCCTTTTGGCCGGGCGTGGTGGCGCACGCTTGTAATCCCAGTACTTTGGGAGGCGGAGACCAGAGGATCCGGGTTTGCGGCCAGCCTCAGCTTTCTCTCTCTCTCTGTCTCTCTCTCCCTGTCTCTCTCTCTCTCTCTCTCTCTCTCTCTCTCTCTACTTAGTGAGGCCCTCTGCAACTTCGTGAGACCTGGTTTCAAAATAAAGTACAAAAAATAGGGCCGGGGGTGTAGCGCGGAGGTAGAACGCCCCTGGGTTTAATCCCTGGTACCGCAAAAAAAAAAAAAAAGCCCTTTTGTTCCCTATTTTCTCTCTAGCTTGTACATAGAAGAGAAAACATACAACCCTTGACTTTCTGAGACTGGCTGGTCTCCCTGAGCATGCTGCTCTCCAGTTCCATCCATTTTCCTGCAAATGACATAATTTGTTCCTCTTTATGACTGTGTAAAATTCCACTGTGCGTACCGGGTCTTCTTTATCCATTCATCTGTCGATGGGTACCTAGGCTGGTACTGTAACTTGGCTATTGTGAATAATGGCCTCTTTATTAGGAGCAGAAGTGCTCCCTGGTCCTCATCCCACGGACGAACCAGAGCTGGTCCTGGGTGCCGGCTTTGCTTCACCCCCCCACCTCTGCCCTGTGAACCTTCTGCTGTGGTGGAGGCTGCAGATGGTATACCAGGAACAGGCAAACAGCACAGGCTACTTCATGCCACTGTAGAATGGGCACCAGAGGGCTGGGCTTGGGCGATGACTTTCACGAAGACCCCAGGGAGGCCGGGTTGCCATCACGCTGTCCCTCTGGAGGTCACCCCTGCTGTCCACTGGAGAGAGCCTGGGAGGAGCCACTCAGCGTCTTGCCCCTGCCCCTCGCCAGGTGGCCACTCTGCCTGGAATATGGACAGCTCTGTTGGAGCTGGGTTCATTCCCCACCTCGGATGGATCATACCTGTGCTTCATGCCGACGTAGAGTCCGGGGCCCTAGATCTCCATGCCCTTCCCTGCCACAGCAGATGGTTTTGCTCCTCCTCCTCCCTCAGAACTGTGACTTGCACGTTGTTCTTGAGGAGGGAAGGGGCTTTTGTTGATGTGAGCGGAGGTCATGCTGCGTGCTGAGCTTGTCCTCTGTGGACGGGGTTTATCTCAGGATCCCTGCACCACTGAGGGCAAACCTAGTCCCATCACTCACACACAGCGTTGATGATCCTATAGCTCATCTGCATCTGCACAGCCCCAGCAGTCCCACTCAGCTACCCTGGACCACGCGCAGCCTTTAGCTGGCTCCCTGTCCCCTTGTGTGGTGGCCACCTCGTCCTCCCGTGCTCTGCCATACCAGAGCTGCCCGAGTGTCTCTTCCCCGGCTCTCTGCTTGCTCTTGTTTTCTGGAATTGTCATGATGGAATAGACTAGAAGTCTTTCTGTTCCCTGGAGATCTGTTGAGACTTGACTGATGCGCCAGCGCTTCCTCCAGTTTCCCGCGTGTTGGAGAGTGTGCTGGGAGGCAGTTCCTCCTGCCTTCGCTGGGCACGCCATTCTGCGGGCATCCGTTCTGTCGTTCGTATCTCCAGCTTTTCTCTCTTTACGGAGCTCTGTTCTGCTTGATGTCTCAGCTCTTCAGACATGCGCTAACATATCCCATTTGACTCTGGGTTTATCTCTTTCTCCTTGACTTTTATCAATTTTTGTTTTATACATTTGAACTTCTGTTGCTAGGTACACAGAAATGTAGAATTTTTTAACCTTCCCGATGCATTGAAAACTTCATTATGAAGTATTCCTCTGTACCCCCCCCCCAAGTTGACTTTCTCTAATATCAACATAGTTCCATGACTTCAAAAACCACCAACCAACCCACCAATAAATGTAGGCAGGGCTGGCAGTGTAGACAACTGTCCATGTATGTGATAGTCTGGGTCTGCAGTGCCACACACACACACACACACACACACACACACACACTCATATGGTAAGAGCTTGGTCCCTAGCTGGTGGCGCTATTGGGAGGTGGTAGAAACATTAGGGGATGGGGGGGTCTCATGGGAGGAAGTAGATCTCTGGGAAACTGTCCTCAAGGGGTATATCTTGTCCCTGGACCCTTCCTCTCATACACCCTGTCTCTGTCTCTGCTTCTCAGCTGCCACAAAATGATCAGTTTTGCTCCACCACATTCTCCCGCCATGATGTTCTGCCTCAACAAAGACCAAAATCCACAGAGCTGAGTGACCCGGGACTGAAACCTCTGAAAACATGAGCCAAAATATCTTTCCTCCTCCAACTTGGCCTTTCTCAGGCATTTTGTCACAGCAACGGAAAGCTGACCAACACAGGGTAGATACATAGACACACATACACGTATATATATATTTTTTTTCCTCTTCATCTTTGTTCTCTATTTGTTCTGTAGATGTCTTTTGTCAACACAATACAGTCAGGTCTTGTTTCTAATGCAATCTCTACTGGGAGAGCTGAGCACATTGCGTTCGCAGCACGGACAGATCACCTGGGTTCCCTCTGTCCAGCGTTCCCTACTTGTCCAGACTACTCCACGTCCTTCTCTGTCCTTTATTGCCGTTCATGGATTATGTATTTTGTTATTTCTCTCCCCCATTCACCTGAATGGTTTAGACTATTTTAATGTTCTTTTAGTGCAGTACACATTCTCCCCTTACGAAAGTCAAGTATTAATTGATTCTGAACAACTGAGGATCTCAACCGCACGAACCCCATTTCTCACCTCCTAACTTGTGTGGCATTTTTGTTCTTTATTTTAATTCTCTTTGTATTTTATTTTATTTTATTTATTTTTTTTTTGCGGTACCGGGGATTGAACGCAGGGGCATTCTACCTCCGCACTACACCCCCGGCCCTATTTTTTTTATGCTTTATTTTTGAAACCGGGTCTCACGAAGTTGCGGAGGGCCTCGCTAGGTAGAGAGAGAGAGATAGAGAGGAGAGAGAGAGAAAGAGAGAGAGAGAGAGAGAGAGAGAGAAAGAGAGAGAGAGAGAGAGAGGGGGGAGAGAGGAGAGAGAGAGAGAGAGAGAGAGAGATAGATCGATCGGTCAATCGCGCGCGCTGAGGTTGGCCGCGAACCCGGATCCTCCGGTCTCCGCCTCCCAAAATACTGGGATTACAAGCGTGCGCCACCACGCCCGGCCTCTTTGTATTTTAAACCCAGTAAAGTGGCATTATTATACCACCTCTACACACAAGCATGCACACGCACGCGCACACACACACACACACACCACACTTTTTGTTCCTTCAACCTTTTGCTGGAATCTTTTTTTTTTCCTGCTTATAGACCAATTTTTAGGACTCCCTTTAATGTGGTCTGCCGATGGTGGGTTCTCTGTTTATATGAGCATGTCTTTATTGCATCTTAACTTTTTTTTTGCGGTGCTGGGGATTGAACCCAGGGGCATTCGACCTTTGAGCTACACCCCCAGCCCTATTTTTTTATTCTTTATTTTGAAACAGGGTCTCACTAAGTTGCGGAGGGCCTCACTAAGTAGCTCAAGCTGGCTGCGAACACTGATCCTCCCGTCTCTGCCTCCCAAGTACTGGGATTACAAGTGTGTCTGGCTGAATCTTAACTTTTGAAGACTATTTTCATTGGTGGTTGTGTTTCCGGTTGGATGGACAGTATGCTGTCCCTTTCCCTCTGCTCGGTCCCCATGCCCGTGTGTGCCTTGGGGTATGACGGCCATTTGAAACGGTACTGAGAACCCCAGATCCACCGTGGCCTCCAGCGCTGTGGATACAGGAGTTACCTGGGGACACACAGTTGCTCCCTGCCTGTGTGGATCTGCGTCACAGTGGGGAAACAGGAAGTAAACTTGCAAACGCACCGACCTATACTGTCATCTAGTCATCAGGGCTGTGGTGACACTACAGCAGGGCAGGGGGCTGTGGGTCAGGACCCCAGCTGGAACGCATGGGAATAGCTTCCAGAACAAGAAGGGCCAGTGGAAGAGACTTGTGGAGCGCAGCCTCTGGGCCAAAACAGCAACAAGCAGTGTCTTTACTGGGGTGACCGCGCCACGTTGAAGGAGCTGGAGGGCGCCAGTGTCTGCTCTTGGGTGAGAGATGGGATGTCCCAGGTCCCAGGTCAGGGAGCAGCCGGGTGGCCCTGGACCTGGGGAGCCTGGCCTTTAGGGGTGAGCGGAGGCTCCAGGAATCCTCCCTGGTTCCCTTTCAGAGCTCACCACTCATCAGGAGCTTCACAGGGCAGAGCTGCCAAAACGGTCTTTAATGTTGTATTTAAAAGCATCTTCATAGACCCATGAGGTACCACGGGGGCCTTTGCGTGGCTGCTGTGCAAACCAGGGCTCCCAGGTGACCGGGGGCTTGCTCTGAGTGGCGATCCTGCACATGAACCCGACCCCCGGGGCCCCGAACACTCCTGACCCCTCCTCTGGCCAGCTGTCAGGTGGCCGCAGCTTGATTGGAAACAAGTCAGGTCAGCGCTTTCACAAGTGGCTGCTGGAAGCTATTTCGGGGACAGCAGGATGGGGCTGGGATTTAAGTGTCCAAAATATCTCCTGTGAGATGGAACCCTGGCCCGAGGCTCTGATCCCGGGATTTCAGCCTTGAAGGAGGCTCCCGGCATCTTCCAGTGAGTCCAAGGCTCCTACCTGGGCGAGGGATCCAGCCCTGGCCCAGTCTGTGGATTAAGGTCTTAGCGACATCAGGGTGTGGACCTTTCAGCTCCTCTGAATAGTGTGGTGTGATTCTATCTCGCAGACAGGAGACCTGGGAATCCAGCCGGCCACTGACAAGGGGTGTGCAGAAGAGGCTAAGTTTCAGTTCCGTGTCTACAGTGAATCTTAAGGAAATATACAAGATTCAGGCCCCTTCACCGAGTCCTACCTCCTCGCTCTGCGCAGCCACACGGTAGAGCCAGGGCAGCCCCCATTTGAACCCATGTCTGCAGCTCCTGGCTGTGTGAATGAGGCTGTGAGTTAACCTCTCTGAGCCTTGTCAGCTGTGTGGCACATGCTCAGACCACGCTCAACACCCTCCCACCGCCCCACCCCTGGCCACGGCTCTGCAAAGTGTCTTCCTTTCTCAGCCAAACTCTACCAAAGAGAAATAAAAGATTTCTAACCCCTCATCTGGCCCTACTGTTTTACAGGAATATCTCACTTAACGCTTTGGTCAGCCCAGCCAGACAGGCTCCATTTCTGTCCCATTCAAGCAGAGGGCCAGCGTCGGGTGCTGAGGCCAGTGTGGCTGGTGAGCTGCTAAGCCTGGCTCACACCCAGAGCTGCTGGCTCGGGCTCTGGGGGCAGGTGCCCCCGGGGAGGGCAGCCATCCTCCTCTGCACCCGTGGAACCCTGCTGCGCTGTGAGCCTGGTGCAGGTCCCCTGGGGTGTGGACATGGGTGAAGGTCCCCTGCGCTGTTAGCCTGGTGCAGGTCCCCTGGGGTGTGGACATAGGTGCAGGTCCCCTGCACTGTGAGCCTGGTGCAGGTCCCCTGGGGTGTGGACATGGGTGCAGGTCCTCTGCACTGTGAGCCTGGTGCAGGTCCCCTGGGGTGTGGACATGGGTGCAGGTCCCCTGC